>CM060948.1:48751553-49046553 GCA_030765055.1 Mantis religiosa | reverse complement strand
ACGCTAACTAATAATGCTATTCATTACATTGCTTACGACGCGATGCATTGTTATAACTTTATTTGTATTAGGAAAACTATTTGAGCTAAAAAATATGGGGTTTTACGGTTATATTAAATACATTACTGTCTACCTTCCTCATGGATCAGTTTTTGGAAAATCTGAAGTTTTGTCTTAGCGCGGCTAGTATTTATTACAGATTGATTAGGTTGACGCTCGTCACACACCACTTATGGAGAACGCAATATGACAACACCGCAGGACTCCGATTGGTTGCTCGTCTAGTAGCGCTCAAGGACAAACATCATCCCATTTGAAACAGATAATAGTTCTATTTCAACGTTAGGGTAACGGCACTGTAACTGTTAATTGTATAGGAAATATGCTCGTATTGCAAAGGCAGAGATCACTGTTTTGAAATTTGAAAATATACTTCTGTAAACACCTATGTACTGTCCTCCGCCAATCCGCAGCCAAAGAGTCTGCCGTTAAAGTATCTCTGACTCTCTCTTTCTCGCATTCCATAGGTTCAAGACAGGATTGTTCTAGTTGGAGACAGATTATATTAATCTCCTGTGCAAAGGACGTACCTATTCCTGATATGGATATGATTCTGTGAAAAGAAAAACACTGTAGCGCTTCCATATAGAATTCGCTACAAGTTGCACGAGTTTTATTCTTTTCCCAGACAGATTATTTCCGATTGGTTCCGAAATTGTTTGGTAGGTGGTGAAGCAAAGTGGCTTACCTTCTTAAGTCTGCCGGTATTTGTGCCCAGGAAGGCGACTGTGTGTCGCTCTGTCGTCGCCATGGAGACCGATGTAAGAGATGTGTTGGGAAAGTGAATAGCTGCTTGGCTGGTGATGGGTGCCACACCGGAGATTTTCAGTCCCACTTCACAGAAGTTCAGGATATTGCCCGTAGTCTGTAAACAAACACAATTATTACAAAATTAGTCTACGGATTAATCACACTTACTGTTATGACTAACACATCAAATAAAAATGTTGGGGAAAGATAGGAACTAAAGAAGCGGCCTTCCATTATAAACTTTAATGTATTACGGTTTAAACCGTGATCGGAGTAAGCCCATTCATTTTTGTGGGGAAAAGAGTTGTAATGTTGAAGTAATGCATTTGTTTTAGACGACTGCACCGATTAATTTAGCATTTTCTCTAGATAATAAACATTTAAATGTTGCCTCAAATGTAATTAGCTTAGACGTATGTTCCAAAATTAAATATGTAACCAGTTCATAGCATATTAATGATGTAAAGGACCATAAATATGGTGAAAATAATAATCGAAAACATAATTCTTTGATCTAAAGTAACCCATTCGTGAAAACAGTAAGCAACCCGCACAATTTACGTGAACTCGATCTGAGAGTGTTAACTAGATCAGAGGAATGTTATCCTGATACTGCATATTAAATTGTATACGTATAGGTTAAATATTTGTTTAGAAACTAATTTTTAATGTTTTATTAAATCTTTTATAAATTTAAAAGTTTTCCATTATGACAAACTTTTAGATATATTCAAACGAAACTTTGGTATTTAGTCAAAAACAATTTTATAGCTGTAAATTTTTGTTTCTGCCATCTTGTGTGTAGCTGGTTAAGAAATTATTTAAGTACCTTTGCTATAAAACTAAGAATGACACATAAAAATATATATCCATATAAGTACACTGAAAATTTCAGTTAATCTGGATTAAAATTACAAGTGCAATATTTTACGTGTGGTACAACGTAGTTATGTACATACCAAGAAAATCAAAATGTACGTTGTTCTAGGTTGTTTTTCCATTTTGGCAAATTTGATTCTAGTGTTGGGGTAATTTATGACACTTTTTCCGAACTTAATGCAGCATTTTTCAAAAGCTTTTTAACATGTGGTTTTTATTCTTGCAGAGATTGTTCCTAACAAAGGAATGTGATGAAACTTTCATATGGAGGCTGAAAAAAGGGCTACTTTGTAATGAAGTTTTTTCCGCCACTATACTTTCATTTACTACTGACGTTTCATAATTTACATTTAAATTACAATCTAGAGACCCTTATAAGCAGTTCTGACCAAAAATGCTATTCAAATACACATATTTAGTTATAAAACTGTGGTATTTGTGCGGTGTGTTATATGTACTCTTCATTTTAAAAACTTATTGTAATTAAATTTTCTTAAAATTTGAAAAGTTTTTAAAACCTTCAATGTGACATTTTCATTTAATTTCATTTTAAAGAAAAACACAGAATTAATGTGGGAAATTGTTACTTGCATTGCGAATAGATACATTAAGGACAGAAGTGGGTAGAAGAACAGATTTTTACATGAAACTTTGCCCGCCTCGGTAGCGTGGTGGTAGCATGTCTGCCTCGCGTTCAAGAGGTCCTGAGTTCGAATCTCGGTCAAGGTGAGTTATCTGCCTAAGATTTTTCCGGGGTTTTCCCTTATATGAAAGACGAATATCGGGTATCTCTAAACTCTATGGAGCCTTGGCTCATTTGAGCATCATTTCACCTATTCCATTCATCGTCCGATATAACTTAACGTTGGAGGACGTAAATTACAACAAAAAATTATGAAATTCAACTAAATAATAGATGAACGTGAGTTTATTTTGGGCAGAAAAGCGCTTTCTGCGTAATGCATGCGATGTTTATTTTGTCTGTATTTCTACAAGACGTTGTAGACATTTCTTACAACGTATGAAAGAAACAAATACCAAAGCTAGAGAAAGACCAGTATAATTAAAAATACGTGCACATTTGCTCCGTTTTGTTTCCTAGAAAGTAAACCAAAGCTAGGACATTACGCTGTAAGACACAAGTTGAATTAAACACAAACAATACAAAGCTAATTTTGCTAGTAGCTATTCCTTGTTCTGTTCTTTGCAAAGTACATAAGCACATCCAATTTGAGGACTTGACTTCGCTTTGAAGCAAACTGCTAAACTGGTCCTAATTATCAGTAGGTACAAACTCCGATGTTCCTAATTCACAACTTTGCAAGTAGGTCACGGAAGGAAGTGCTGGATCACGACTATTAACATGCCACTATAGTCAGCCATTTGGAGTAACGTCAGCACGTGTTTTATTTGTAGCTGGTAATTCGGGCATGCTTCCCATTCACTAAACTCTGCTTCTTCCTCAAACTGAAACCGTTTATTTTACATTAAGGGTGGATTGGAAATAATGAATATCTTCTTTATAGCAATTAGATATTTTCGTGCCTGAACTCTATGAAATCAACGACAGCGTCAAACACCCTTCCCTGGGTTTCCTAATCTAGAAGGTAAACCTTTTGATCAAAAATAACCTTGGCCTGTCGAAAATGAATAGACCTGCACACCGGTTTCCAGTAATAAATGAGCTGCCTTAACGTTAGAGGTAATACTACAAATGTATCTCCAGAAACTTCCTAAAATATATATTACATACACAAGAGTTCCAAATGAAGGAAGTGCCCGCCTCGGTAGCGTAGATGGTAGGGTGTCTGCCTCACGCTCAAGAGGTCCCGAGTTCAAATCTCGGTCAGGGTGAGTTATCTGGATAAGTTTTTTCCGGGGTTTTCCCTTATTCTTCAGGACGAACGTCGAGTAACTCTAAGCTCCATGTACCCTGGACTCATTTGAGCATCATTTCACCCATTTAATTCACCGTCCGATATGACTTAACGTTGGAGGACGTAAATTACAACAACAAAAAATGAAGGAAGTGATAAACCAATTTTAATGAGTCATTGATTTTATTAAAATGAGTACTAACCAGATATATTCTGAACAAGAAAGATTCGCAGAATTGTCATTAAAGACAGAGAATATCGAGTTGATTTTAAACTTCCTGTTTCTCTTTGATACAATTTACCTAATTTGTCTTCACTATATAAGCATAATCCTGTATGTATGTGTAGTGTTTAACGCCCGATTTTACTACATACGGCACCGCAGGCGGTGACACTGATGATACACGAGATGAAGATGGAGCACCGGTGCAATGAGATGGCGGGGGAAACCGGAGGTCCCGGAGAAAACCCGCCCCAGCGCCGTGTTTTCCACCACAAATCTCACTTTGCGGTTTCCTGGGATCGAACCCGGGCCGCCTGGTTGAGAGCCAAGCGGTCTAATCACTGAGCCACGGCGCGGCCCATAATCCTGTGACCGATGTTTTCCATATTCACATGTGATCGTATTTCATTATTTAATTTCAAACTAAGCACTGAATGTAGCCTAATTAAGTTTTGCCACTAAAACCGAAAACGCTTTCACATTTGTCCATCAAAGCCGTAAGCAGCCTGCAGGGCTAGGGGTCCCGGGTTCGATTCCCGGTGGTGGGGGTGGGGATTTTTCTCCGACCAAGATAATTCCCCATATTCCCCTTGAATCTGGAAGTATGAATGAGAGTGTGAATGTGCGCGTGATCTAATGATTAAAAACCAAAGGTAACGAGTTAACAGCTTCAGTATGTTTCAAAGGAGAACGGCCGCCGATATGACCATAGCAGTTAAAGGCGAGGTATAACTTGAACAAGGAAAAAAAAAACAGACAATTGGTAGTATACATATACATGCGTGTATGTTTTAAAAACATTAAATGGTTCCACAAGACTTCAACCAAATCGAGGTCAGAGAATATAAAGGAGAATCTAGTAACCTATATCAGGTATACTTAAACATTTACCTCAGTTTTGTTTTTGTTTAATTATTTAAACATATGTCATTATGCCTAGAAATATTTCTCGGGAGGACACTTGCTCATGACTGGGGAATTTATTCTAAACTGTTTTCTTTTTTATTTATTTTTACAGATAAAAACGGGTGCAGTGTAATGTATTGCTAAATTAATGGTGCTTATGTTTTTCCGTCAATGAACACACATGTCATATGTGGTTCTTAGACTCTTGTACCATTGCTTAACGTTAACCCGCCCTCTATATTTCTGCCGAACTATATTTTTTTTCTCTACATTTCTGCACATATAGCTCAATATGGTCGGGTTAAAATGTCACGACCGAATCACAATGCCTGATATGGGCTTCTAGCTGAATTTACTTCATTTTTTACGAAACATATGCCAAAACAAGGAATACGTCATGCATTTGTTAGGAAATTACAAGTGGCAGCTATACTCCTTGTACCTATTGAGTCTTAATGGTGAATTAAAACGTGGTGATGCTGATTGTAGAAGTTAAAGTATAGCATTTATTTGTAGAGTTTCTTTTCAGGAAAACTACTGCGGCGGTCCAATAAAGAAGCAAGGAAAATAAGGAGAAAGGAATTAAGAGTTAACTCAGTCATAAAATTCTAAGGCGGGCACTATTAGCACTCCGATCGTTTACTCTCTTAAGTTATCTAGTCAATACAGAATTGGTGGTCACTGCCTATATCAGCGGTGCCTTTGAAAACGCAATAGTTCCTCGTTATGATCTCAGTGCCACTGCTAAAGTAGGTATTGCCTTATTAGGATATTTCAAAACTGCAGGATCCGGCGTAAAATCCAATCAAAATAGACATCTCCCCACTCATTTGGAAATTCTTGATTGGGCACTATTTTGGTGGATACCTTTGTGGTTTTCGGCTCAATACGACAGACTGGAACTACCTTTCCCAGTCATATACCTTCAAGGTATGTATAAACTTATATTTCATAAGCTCATTAATAGTAATCACTAAACATACTGAAAATAAGTACAAGAAGAGTAGAGCTTTTCCTAATCCTATGAATTACAAACACTTAACATGCTGCAGAGCATTCCATTACGTCAAGGGTAGTCATACTGTACTGTTCACAATATTTTAGTATTGTTGCTTTTAACCCTTAGTATATATTTAAAAATACTCGATACACAAAAGCGTTTTAAACACTTCAATTTATGCAAATTTTGCCAGCAGTTTGATTTTCTTTATCTAGACAAATATGGGAAATTATCGTGTTATGAATTTATAAGTGATACGTAACTGCTAATTGTAACCCAAATATAAAGCTAGCCTGATGGAGACAGAGCAAAGGGAAGTACGTCACTATTACAAATATTAAAATGGCTTAAATTAAGTATATAACAAGTATTCTCGCCAGATGTTGCCTAAAATATGTCTATGAGGTTTTGAAGAGTGGTGTTGATCAGGAAGAGAAACATTAACGCTCAAACACACAATCACAGAAGACCGATTATTTCATTTATAAGGAGCAAAGTGACTAATTATGAAGCACTTTAATTGCCAGATGTATCAGTTGTTTTTTTTTTTCTTTAACTTTACGTTCTCCAACGATAAGTCATATCGGACGGTGAATGAAATGGGTGAACTGAGGCTCATATGTGTCCAGAGTCCATGGAGCTTAGAGTTACCGGACATTTGTCTTTCAGGATAAGGGAAAACCCCGGAAAAACCTTATCCAGATAACGCACCCTGACCGAGATTCGAACTCAGGACCTCTTGAACGCGAAGCAGACACGCTACCATCTACGCTACCGAGGCGGGCTATCAAATCTTAGTCCTTTATGGTGATCTGCTTCGGAAGGGTCTCATACTGCGTAAGGAAATGAAGAAACCGTTCCCAATAAGCGATACCAACACTAAATGACGTCATCCAGATTCAGTAACCGTCTCATTACTGTTGTAAGCGTTAAGGGGCTAACGAATAGTTACTAACTAGTTACTTTGTATTCGTTACTTTTGTAACCGTCATGAAGAATCTGTTACTGCCTGTGTCCATTAAGTTTATAATCGTTACCTTAACTTCTGCTCATTTCTACTTAGAAGTACAAAAACAGGTTAGGTTTAAAGCTGTTTTTACTCCATGATATATAAGTCTCAGTATATACGAGTAGAAATAGTAAGGAAATATTTTGCCATTTAAACACGAAACAAATGATGCACAAGGCGGCCCTGTACAAGTAAAGATCAACCATGCCGCAAACAAACCACCGAATAGAATAGGCAAAAATTCTTACCAATAACTTGGAATTTTAAAAATGGTTTATGAAATAAAAGAAATGACAATAGGTAATATGAACGCAGAGTCATATTGTGCCTTTGGAGGCTTTTGTTTCCGTTTAAATGTTTCCTTATCTGCTTTTCTTTTTATAATTTGACATATTTCAACAGCAAATTCAAGCAATGAAAACCCAGGATAATTAGAGTGTGAGAGCCCAGAAATATAAACATATATCGCATATTTGGTAAAAGTTAAGAAGTAAAAGAAAAATGTACATTCCCAACGTAAAATTGTGCGCGGAAAAGCCCTAAATATCCCCCAATGCAAAACTGCTTATTACATTTAGGCATTCTTCCCTTTCCCACACGCAACCAAATGACTTGAATTACATCAGTTTCGTGACTTCCCAAGAACAATATAAATGTCAACTTAAGCGGAATACCGTGCAAGAAATGAGAGTGTTTGCCATTCAAATTTGCTGGCTAAGTAGTGCCTTTAATTTCTGAAGTCTGGACTATATATAGGCGAAAACGCTCTTAAAGCTGTATGCCATCAGAAGGCGCCATATAGCGTCACAATTTAACAATATGTTAACACTGAAGCCCGGCTAAGCGGTTAGATAAACTTGCATTATTCCTCTTCTCCGTGAGGTGCAGCGTGGTGCAGTAAGGGGGGGGGGGGGGTTCAACTCTCACTTACAGGGAAAACTGCATATTGTAAAATAATTCTATAAAAGCAGAGCGTGTGAGGAGCTGAGATGCTCTTACATACAGACCTAGGACCTGCCTCGGAAGCGTATATGGTAGCGTGTTTGCCCCACACTCAAGAGGTCCCAAGTTCGAATCTCGGTGAGGGTGAGTTACTTGAATAAGGACTTTACCGTTTTTTTCCTTATTCTAAAAGACGAATGCCCTATAACTCTAAGCTCTATAAAGCCTGGGCTCATATGAGCATCATTTCACCCATTCTATTCATCGTCCGATTTGACTTAACATTGGAGGACGTAAATTTTTTAAAAAAATGACCTAGGAGTACTTTCCAATTTGTAATAGCCTAAGGAATGAAAAGCGTCTCACATCTTTATACTGATTATCTGAAGACAGATGCACAGGTTTGTACTGCTCGTATGTAGATTTCCCTTAACATTTATACACAATTGCACTTATAATGGAATTTGCTTTTATGCACAGAATATTTGTCATGAACACACAAGGTCACTTGGTTTATATCATTTGATAAAAAAAATGCTAACATCCATTTTTACCTTCTTTATCTTTACTTAAGTTACCTAGAGGAAACACTGTATTCCAAGTAGAGGCTGTTGAAATTTCAAGAATGTACACGATTTCTAAAAAAAAAGTTTAACAAAAACCACACAAAGAGGAAGCAAAATACAGAATTTACGGGTCGGTAACTACTTTACCGGATTGAATGTTGGTGTCATGTAACACCTTAAAAATAAGACATGTTTAATGTTTTCCTTGCTAGTAAAAAAAAAAATTCTTGTGATACTAACGTTGTGTTATTTACCTATACTGCATGTATGATTTTAAATCATTTTTAGCAAATATTTATGGTAATTAACAGTAATGTGGATATAGGAATCAATGAATGTTCACACAAAAATGCAAGGTGGAACAGGTTCCGCAAATAAAGAATGAATAGATAATGTTATAAAAGCCTTTTTTATTTAAAAGTCTTTTTTTTTAATGTAGGATGAACGTACTTCCGATGGAAAGACTGGAGACCCAAAAGGCGAATGAAAATCTTAAATGCTGTACTCAATTTTACTTTCGGATTCCATATACGCAAAACGAGCTGCTTAATTCTGAATATAATTTTATAACTGACATGAAACATGTTACAAAATTAATCACTTAAAGGATTGTGATAGTTGGCACCACAGGCCATGTAGGCCCTTGGCCTCCTTAACCACCCTCTTCCATTCTACTCGGTCCTCTGCTTTTCTTCTCCAGCCTTTAACCCCAACTTTCTCAAGTCATCTTCTACAACATCTACCCATCCTTTCCTGGGTTTTCCTCTTCTCCTTCTGCCATCCAGCTTTCCTATGAATATCTTCTTAATTACACAGGTTTCCGACATTCTCTGCACATGGCCAATCCACCTTATTCTTCCTTTGTTTAGTATTCACAACTATATCTGGTTGTCCAAACAGGCACTGTAACTCCAAGTTAGTCCGCATTCTCCATCCGTCCAAGTCCCTTATCGCTCCAAATATACTTCTCAAAATCTTCCTTTCCCACCGTAATAACCACTGTTCTTCTCTGGTTGTCAACACCCAACTTTCTGAACCATACATTATTATTGGTATCAGTGCAGTTGTATATATTTTAATTTTAGTATTCCTACTGACGTGCCTTGATTTAAAAATATTCTGCAAGGCATAGAAACATCTGTTACCACTTGCTATTCTTTCTTAAATTTTCACTGATTTTTTATTATCTACTTTTACTATTGATCCCAAGTATTTAATTTTTTTCTCTCTTTGATATTGTTTCTCATGTAATTTAACTGTAGGTTCTCTTCTTACATCCCCATCATCTCCCATCTTCATATATTTGGTTTTACTAACGTTCACTACCAATCCCAGATCCTGTACTTTCTCTTCCAACACTACATAACTTTCCTCAAGAGCTCTTATATTCCTTGCAAGAATTGCCACATTGTCAGCATATGCCACTATTTGTACATCACTTAAATGATATAAAGACGAAAGACAACAGACAGTATAACGTGAGTTATAGATAGGTAGTCCGTTCAGTTGACTCATTGTACTTCTTTGCCTTCCCTAACCTCTCATTAACAATACGATTATAGGGATAGCTCCAACATAATAGAAATATGCTATACTCTGTTAAATCATACACCTATATTAGCGGTAACATGGCGACTAAAATAGTGTCATAAATTCATGACGCAACCATTCAAAATGTGAACGTGGTTAATTGGTTTTTGAAAGGGTGCGTGCTATGTCGAATAAGCAGCTTGAGCCTGCGGGCTATGGCCCAATAGAATTTAACCATGATTTAAGAACCGTGTTATTACGTTACAATAATTACCTACATAGACCATAAAAAACAGTTGTAACCCAAAGCTGTGGATGATACACAAGCGATTATTTTCGATATATCGTTCCCAGATTTGTATTCCGAAAGGGTGGCAGGTTTAGGCTTTATTAGGAATAATCCCCTCCTCTTTTAGGTAAAGGTAAATTAGCTTTAGGAAATAATAAACTGAACACCAGATGCGTTAATTAATTGATTTAATTTGTCACTAGAAAGACATATAGCAGTCGAAATGGGAAGTCAAAGCTTTAGCAAAGAATCAAGTAACCATATGATTAAAGGTACGATTTCTTAAGATCTTGCAAAACAAATTATAACAAGAAGAAAGTAATGTGGCATCCTTCATAAATAAATACTAAATAATTCCTCCAAGGGAACAATTTACTATTAGCACCATTCAAAATTACAAAAACATTATTTGACAAGTTAAAGACATTCAAGAATACAGGTCTCGTATTTTTGCATGCTGTTATTACTTTTAGTGGCAATAATAATCTGCAATTACACTGACATCAATCTGATGTTTTTTTAATTAACTACTAGCTTAAAATTTACATCATACTCCTGAAGAGAAACTATAGAGTATCTCTGGACCGAACATAATTTAACCGCAGATTCGTTCTTTGAATACTGACCAAATAAAGATCTTACAAGATATTGTCATCTAGGGGCATGGAAAAGATTTATCTTTAGTAAATAATGCCACATCCTTATTAGTATGTTTTCTAATAATTACTTTTAGAATATGCGTTAAGGCTTTCAGATACCCAGCAGGAAGTTACAACATTTGAATGTGGATCAAAACGAAAAGGAAATTGCAGAAACATTCACTAAAAATTAATTTAAGACATTAATTTGCGCAGACATCTAAAAGTGACGTAATTAAGAGTAAGCCCTAAAATTTGCCTAAATATTGATGCAAAGTTAAAGGAAATGGAAGTTCTCTAGAAAAATTATTACAATTTCACCATAACTCCCATAAGAATACAATCTAGATACACATTGGAAGAACAATTGGAATCAAGAACTGAAGGAGCACTGCTCTTAACGGGAAAGAATGGGGAAAACTTCTTCTAAAGTCCAAGGCCCACAAAGGTCTGTCGTGCCAATGATGAGTGAATTAAAGATATACACTGGGCTTAGTAAGCAATATTAATACACTCCGAGGAAAAAAAAAAAAAAACACTAAACGTGCAAGTTTTAGTTCGAAAATAAATTTAAAAGCTACAAGAGATGAAAGGACAGTTCGGAATCACAAAGAGAAGAACGTCCCCTTGCAGTGGATCAGAAACATTAGAGAACTTCAAATGTCAAAAGATTGTAGGTAGCGTTAGAGTAGTGGTACGGCATTCAGAAATTCAGGATTTTTTTAAACAAAAAGTGTGTTTAATATTGAGAAAAATGCAGAAAAATTATTACTTAAGTTCGGTTCCCTAAAATCTAATTGCATAATATTCTTCAGGTGTCTGGGGTCCCCCCCCCCCTCCGTTTATATCGCTGTGAGTTAACTACTCTCTGACGGAAGTGAGCCGGCCTTTTTTGCTCCCAGCATTCAGCTAGAAACTCATAAGGAGATATAGCGTAAAGCAGGAAAAGGGAGACACGAAAATATCGTTAGAAAAGGGCTAGTAGGGGGCTAGTAGGCGAATGTCTGTATCACTTGAATCCATGAAATGATAAAACAGAAAGCCTGCCCTGCACTTTCCTATTCTACCTTTGCTTAGAAATATCCAAAAAGCTGTAACCCCATACGGCTTTTGTTAAAAAGTGAAACACGTGGCACTACAGTCCATATCGTACCAGGGCCTGCCAACCCGAAAGCCGGCTTCACGCCCACATACGCAAGGTTGAGGTGGGCGATCATCCAACCGATACGGGGAGGAGATGTGGTCAGCAACTGGACACCCCCAGCCGGAAAGTTGGCTTTCATGACCAGGGCCGCTTACCTATCGATAGATAAGCGACCTTATCTATCCATCAATTTCCTCGCGACGCTAATTGGGCACCGCTCCTATACCCGGGACTTAAAATTCGCATCCCCCAGGGTGGAATCGAACCCGGGCCACATTCCGTGTCAGGAAACCAAAGCATGGTGCCTTAGCTCAGTACACCACGGCGCAGAAGATACGGCAGTTGTAGGTAATATATTTTGCCGAGTTTGTTCTAAGGCGCACTTCGACACTAGTAGAAAACGCGGAGGCTGAGGATAACTGCAAACAGTTATGAATTCAGGAGAAGAATACTGCAGGAGCAGATGTGGCAATAAGAGTCAAAAAATTAAACTCTTTCAACATGAATGTAGATAAGCAGGAAATTGAAATAATTATAATATACTTTCTCTTCTTGTTCTCTGTTAAACTGATATACCTCACATCCTAGTTACTTTACTTTGTATTGCAATACTGCCAATCTGCACATTATTCTGAAAGAAAGACAATCTTTCTGAACTCTGAATAATTTAATTAGATTGCCTTGCCATAAAAAGTAATTTTTTAAACACATACAAATTTGTAAGTATGGCTCATACTTTCCGATTATTTCCCTCATAAGTAGAAAAGGTTTCCGTCAGTAACTCCTGAAATTGTGCGTTATCATTTGTCTTCCACTGCTGGTTCCAAACGTAGGAAATCTTACCTTCACATCTTATTAGCTAGCATGTCTTAAATAATCCGTAAAGACATTTTGAATCTCGGTTGAGGAGAATTATCTTCAAAGGTTTCTTTTCCGCAGTTTCAACTGAAAAGACGTATCCGATAGATAGCATCTCTTTCAACTCCGGGCTCATTTCAGTTCTCAATCTTCTTCGCTTCATATATCGTCTCTAAATCTTTAAGATGTTTTAAAACACATTAAACTACAAAATAACGAAAAAGGGGAGATCAATCCAATGAAAAATTTTCCTAAAGCTACTCCACCATCGAGCAATGCCCAGCCACTTGCAAAAGATTAATGGCACATCTAAGGAATAAGTTTAAAAGCAGCGGATGTGAAAGCCGATGGAAATATTCCCTTACGAAGCAAGTGACAATTCGTTTTACAGCCACCACTTTTACCCGTCTCCAGCTCTGTTCCCTCCAACTGTTAATCAGATTGGGAATGATGGCGAAGACAAAATGAGAAACGGCAAAGGTATGGAAGAAGAACAGGGGAGGAAATGTTTCGAATTAAAGGAAGTGGGAAAGGAAATAACCTCTGCTTATTTCAGAACCATCGTGCCTTTTTATTTCTCAACCGTAAAATTTCACCTGGCTGCAGCGAGTTTTATTTAAAAGGGATATCGATTCGAACACTTATATTCAGGAAGCAGCAGCTGTATCTGACATCACTTTGTCACACAATCATCGCTACTAAAGGCAAGACCAAAGATGTAAGTTGCTTCTTTCAGCATCTGAAATTCTATCTTTTTTTTTATTATTGACTTCCATTTCTACCTCTAGCGAACAAGAGAACACTACAAAGCGAAGCACTTACATTACTTTGGGTGCCCAAGTTGGATACTGTTTGAGGTGGTGGTTTTTCTGGATATCACACACATGTTCATCTCGCCATTTCCTACTTATTCATCCTACACAATGTTGAACATCATATCTTACAAATACTAGCTGAATTTCGTCCTACTAATTTTCCTATGTGATATTGCATTTTATTCCTAATTTTTGTTTTCTCTACTACCGCATGTTCTCTACTCCCTTCCCTCCTGATTGCCTTCTGCTTTCAAGTGATATAAGTGTTAATACACATGTACCAGCTGTCTTATATTTTCTCGAACTTTCTTCTGACAGTTGTCTACACACTCATTCTCTTTGTGGATATTGTGTTCTCCCTGTTAAATGTAATACAAATACATCTATTCATCTTAACTTCTGAAAAGTTATTATAAAGTATATACAAAATATTGTTACTGATAGTGGTGCTTATCAGTAACCTTCAATTTACTAAACCTAATAAACGGTATCTAATACCACGGGGGGTCATTATTTAGAAAACATACCAACCACATAACTGTCCTCCAGTGTCCTCCAGTGTCTTTGCATACAGAGATACGTACATACTTCCAATTGTATGCACTTTCCTCTGATGTATCACTGTGAAGGCACGTACACAAATTCTCCCCACTAGAAATCAAAACTTTCTAACGGGTGCATCGTATAAAACGCGCACGTTTTCTTCCGGCTTGAAAATTCTACAAAGTTACAAAGCGCGATTGGAACACCGCTAAGTCCTGCTTCATATAACTTTGTCCCGTATCTGTGCAACAAAGCCAGTGCATCTGGAATATATGTCAGTTCTTATCAACAAATAAGTAAGAGGATTTTTCATTTAAAGCTTCTCTCAGCATAACAAACGCACGTGCATCAATCACAAATTATCGCGCTGTACGTGGTTTGCCAACCATACCTGGCCAATCAAGTCATGCAATCAGCCGAAAGTGCAAAGAAAGGGAGCGCGGAGGAATACCTATCGGTAAGTATGAGTCAAAAGCAAACAAGGCTCTCCAACAAGTCTGTAGCTTTAGAACATATGTTAGTCATTAATTGCGCAGCATCTCATTTCTCGATTTTCTTCTACTGATAAAATAAATTTTTTTAGATAAAATGTATTGTTAAAATGTAATCACAGAGCAAAGATAAACCCAAGTGTGGCAAAAGTACTTATTTTCGTTACCTGAAACCATTTAAAGATTTATTTCTTTACATGACTTAGGATCGAGATTGTCTATAACCAAGGTTTAGCTGGTATACTTACTATATTTCTATGCTGCGTTGCTTTTTTTTTCGCCTTGAAGGGCTGGGCTATGATTATCAAGATGTATTTACTTTTTCAGCTTCTTTCCGGCCTTAACTTACACTCAATATGTCGCAGAAGGTGGCAGTCATAAATGTTAATATATTTCAGTTCTCTGCAACAAGGAATTCTGAATTTCTGTTATTACAGTATGTGGTACGAAAGTAATTTCCTCAATGAGATAATGTTACAGTCTATTATCCAGCTCATGTGAGACAAATCAGCAACAATTCACATATGTATCAACTGAAAGTTATATAATGTGCGTGTGTGCGCGCGCGCAAGCCTGGGTTAAAATTAAAAGCAGCATATAAACAAAAACATCTTTGTGAAACATGAATGCCTATCAAATGTATGTAAAGGAGCTATTGTTACGTGGACATGGAGTATAAAAAGATAATTACATAAAGAGGCGCCCTCATACCACAACAGGAGATGTTTACTGGCGCTAAGACCTTAACTAGCGCTGAACTGCAAGCAATTAAGAGCAGGATGTGATAAAACATCAGAGCAGAGCCTTTTTTCTGACAATGAACTTGGGCGTTTCGGACACGTATTACTTGCAGCGTCGTCTTTAAAATATTCCAAAGTCCATGGTTAAGAGCATGTACCAAACGGGGAGGGATCAGCAAGTATTGCAGTGTACTTCACTTGTCAACCAGTTAGGTTATTATAATAAACTACATAACACCTTCATTCTCTAGCATCTCTAAGATGAAATAAAGTAGCAGATAGTCTTCCATACAGAATCATGTACACACCCATGTCTTCGTCAGGAACTTCACACGAATCAAAACATTTAGATTCATTGTTAGGTTTTCGTTAGAAGTATGGCAGTACAAGTGGACAAGTGCGTGTATGTGGGTATGTATAATTTAACTATTATTGTTAAAAGTCTAAATAATAGCCGAACCAAAAGAAATACATGAGCTAAGAGCTACACACACGTCAAGGCCTACAGCAGGACCGCTGTATCCTGGGCGAATGTCCATAAAGTGAGGACATCATGAAAAGATTCACCACATCTAAATATGCTGTCGCAGAGGAGCGATTTGCCACATCAGCAGTTATAACCTGTCGATCGAAGAGCTCCCCAATTGGTCATCAAGAACCTCGCGAGGCTTAGCAAAATTTCCTGCATGAGGAAAATCAGATGCCAGCACGTAGCGACTATTTAACTGTGTTGTTGAAGCAAAGTAAAGCGTATCTACTTTGTTCAAGTGTAAATAGCGATATAACAAACGAAGGAATAGTACTGCAGATGCATCATAATATTTGATTGGAATGTTAACTTTTGGAGAAAAAATTCGCAAGCCACGATGGCTTCAGTCTAGCTGCATCCCAACTCATACGTTAACTTTATTCTTGAATATTGTTTATACAGTTTAGACGACTAACTAATAAATTTGTGTTGCCATATTGCTATCTTGCAAAGAGCATATACCAATTTGAGGAACTAACGATACCAGTATGTGAATACTTTGTTCATTTTTCTCCAAGTATTTAAAATTACAGAGATACGTCAAACGGGCTTTCATACTAAGAAACCAGACACTGGGCGCCTCAGGTTCCTAGGCTTTCCCCCCTCCCACCTGGAAAATTGCATTAGGTAGCCCTACTGTTCTGTGCTACACATGTTGCGTGCCTTCCGATGGAAGAAGGCAATGCTCGTATCCAAGGCAATACTGGGAACGGTCAAGGATAGCGACCAAACCCGTCTTTTGGAACATAATTATCCAAATCACCATGGTTTAGATCTTTACTTTATATATTATTACCCCCGGTGGCCATGTGTCCGACTGCCGCTTGTTGTCCAACAAATTGGGCCAATTCTTTGAGTGAGGGAGAATCTGATAATAGAATAGTCCTCCCTGGATATTCAGGGGATAATAAAAACCATCTTCAAATTAACGAAGCGGATATTTTCATTGAGTACATAATCATGGCTTCCTGCATCTGCCAGCTCTACAACTATTTTAATGGAAAGTAAGATCATATGCCCATATTACAAGTATTTAATGAATACAATAGCTGAAACCGTAATTAAAACGTAGCTGTAGGACACGTAAAATAATAAAAAGGAGGTTACCTTACATTTACGAGTAATTCAGCTCAACTTTTCTATAAAGCATGTTACAGTAATTTGGCAGAATTAATCGTCCGAAACGAGCTTGAAGGCGGATAGCATCGCTTATGGACCACAGGTTGATTACATGATGAGCCTTTCTTCAGCTTCATGGCCTGCTCTATTTTATAGCCAATTGAGTGCGACGGTTTGCAGAGCACGCGGGGATTCTAAGGCATTCGGGTCAAAGTTAATTGTCTTAAAGTATTCTATTAATATAAGCATATTTCCCCATGGTGGTCCGCTTACAACTATTCAAATTTATGCTCTCGAACACTGAGCATGAAACAGGAACTTTTGGTCATAGAGATTAATTATTCAATTAAGTATGTGTAATAAGTTATCACCAATAAATGATTAAATATGCTCAATAATTGTATATATATTTGAGAACTGTAAAAGGTATATTTTGGTCATATTGGTAAAACTGAAAATGTACATTTCTGAGTAAAATGTTGCATGGTGGTCCTTGGCGAGTGTACAGAAAAGAATCGAAATCAGTATAATAACATGGTATGTCAGCCATTTACATGTACTGTTAAGACAGGTCAATACACTACTAGTTTTTCCTCGTGACGCCGTGTTTCAATATATAAGGGGGTAGAAGGACCATTCGGCCCCTGGTACGTCCTATACTTCCAACACCTCTCCAATCCCGGCGATCCACCCAGGGCCTCACAGGTCATGGTTGGACCGCCGGAAACATACCCTCGATTTGCTCAAGCCCTCCTGGCACCAGCATTCCCACAACCGACACTACCGGGGGTGCATCAGCGGGATCCCAACAGCTTTCTCTCCTTTCGATTCCTTTCAAATATCCTCTCCTCACATGTAAATAAAATCGGTCTCATTCCAGTTTATTCTGTTCATTTCATATGGAGTGTCCAGTGGCTGCTTAATTCACTCACCATGCGCCGCGTCAATTTAAGTTCGGTACTATAGCGGCAGTTATCGTAGGCGATCACTGTTGGTTGAGAGTGCTAATATGTGACAGTGCCCGGGTTCCACCTAAGTGCAGATAAACGATTACATTAAAGTGTTCAGAAAATATCAGATGTTCTGTTGTTGTCTCGACCCTAGCACCTGAGAACCCAAAGAGTACATGCAGGAGTCACTAAGAACAGCAGCCGGAGGCAACGGGAAAGAATACAGCGGACCAGCGACGGCGAAGACCGAGGAAGAAGTCCTTACATCGAGTCCAGGTATGTGCGCAGCGTGAGGCGGTGAGCAAAGTAACTGCCGCAAGCGATACAGTGCATATCCAAATTAAGGCGACAGAATGTTTACCGTAAAAGTGGTTTAAGATGCCAAATTACGATGGAAAAATGATTAAATACAAACGCGCAACTAATAACTTTGCTCAAATGTTTTCTGGGAGATTAGGATGGGTTCGTAATGGGCTCCTTTTGAATAGTTCACGGAGAAACTAAGTAAGACACGTTCTTAACCAAATATATTCATTCCAAGGGTTTGAAATACGCAAATTCGAAAGTGTTATTTTAATATATCTGTGGTAAAGGGCAGTAATGAGTGCTACTGTCCCCAAATACTAATCCTGAACATACTTGTTTGAGTCCATAAAGGGCTAAAGGGAGAAGACGTTCAATATAAATGAAGCACTGCAATTGCGGTAAATTCCACATTTATTTAAGATAATGTGTTGACAGAGTTTTTAGCGTAACTACAAAACTTGGTAACGGATATCATCACAAGTACCCTTTGTCTTATTTCACTTTTCGTCTGTGCTTGCAACCTGAAGGATCATCTTATAAAACTCTAGTTCTGCGAATTTATACTGACACACCAGGGTCTTTGCACTGTCATGGCCGCACAATACTACATGAATGAATTGACTGTTTTGTGTGTACTGACAAAGCGCACAAAAAGGGCTCCAAGATGGTTTTAACTAAACATGAACAGCATTCATAAAATGAAACCGCAGTTATTTGTTTCACAGTTAAAATACATCGAACTGTTGTGGACTGTAGCCACAATACTCCTTGATAACGCTAAAGCTCACATACGATCTTATCCCCTTTATCTGTCTATTGGATCAATCTCATTTGTGTGGAACACCTGAGGGTCTGTTCTGAAAGATGCCAGCTGTTTGTTACCTATCTGCGTATTTTATTTATGCATAATAAGGCTTCGGATTCCATCTACAAAACAATGTGCATTACGAAACAAAGAGAAAATGGTATTTTATTTAACAAGCGGTGTATTTATTGAACGAGACGAAGGCGAAGGTCTTCTTTTTACAAAAGCAGGTGTGTCATAATATTTTATATGTTTGCTCGCTCTTAAGTTACGAACCAAGTAACTCCTTGATACCGGAATTGTGAAATTGTAGGAATAATAATTTTATCGGGAGATAACTGCAATAAAATTGATATGCAGAAGATCACAAGTTAGTAGCCAGGCAATTTATGTGCTGAGGAAGATCAATTACTTATTAGAAAAATGTAGCTATGATAATTAGGATTCCGGTCAATAACTCAGTACACTTAGAAACCAGTGAATTGCCTCCAAATGTGCACGTACGCCAGTTCTGAGTATTATAAAGAGGAAAAAATGCTTAGAATTTATTAAGTCACAAAATAGTTGTGTTCAGATGCAGATAGGAAGCTTCAGATTCGGTAATGTGTAAGAACTTTGGTGGGTCAGTGATTTAGTTACGCGAGACTATTAATAAAAAGCGTGTATTTCTAAAATTGTGTCTTTCGTGTCCTACAATCTCTTGTAATGGACAAGTGTTCCGCTGTGATCGATGATCGGCAATTCGTAACGCCTAAAGACCGCTAATGGGTTATGACATAATTAGCGGGAGCTGTAAGGTAATTCACCGCTTAGCAGTTCAGCGATTCACTGCAACTTATGCTTCTTATTACGTAAACGATTATTTCAAACCGTATATTGTGAAGTAACTTACTAATAAATCAAATGTCTTAGTAAACACTTACATCATAAAACAAATCGCACACCGTTTTCATTTTGTTTATACAGAGGAGGAGCTGTATAAACCACAAGAAAAGGGGCTTCCATTTTAGTCATTACTTGTTCAGCCTTATTCTTACAAATAAAAATGTTTTATTACTTTTCTTCACGAATTACATCTAAATTAAGGCCCGAGATGGCGACCGATGGAGAACCTTTAAATACTTTTCGAAATTTGTACTTTATGCAGAGTGATGCAGATCTGCATGGAAACTAAATTTTGAGCTTAAGAATAAATTACTATTTTGAGCAGTTTAGGTTAGATCTGAACTTAAAATTTATTATTATTATTATTATTATTATTATTATTATTATTATTATTATTATTATTATTATTATTATTATTATTATTATTATTATTATTATTATTATTATTATTATTATTATTATTATTATTATTCAAACTGCTAAGATTATCCACTTTTAGGTACATCAATTATTGCGCTCGCAAGCGTGAATACCACTCACATCATCACGAATTCTATTGTTTCTAAGTTCTTAACAGTCAGCAAAGACGTTGTTCATTGGATGAATAATGAGCAAGCGCTAGTGAATTATTTACATCATTCTGTAGAGCGAGGTTTCTCTACTTCAGTGACGCTGAAAGAACGAGCTTCTCTCAGTGGCTCTGGTTGAACAACGCAGGTTGTGAATAAATCATATTTAATTATTAATGCTTACTACAGTTTCCACCAGCTCGAAGCACTGCACTACTAAATGCCTCATTAGGATCAGCATGGGAGCTTTATATCCCAGCCAACCCAGCGGCTTTTCTACATCATACCTACCCCCAGCAACGACCCCGCTTATGGATTTTCCCACACATCTTCACCCTGTGCCTCATTCATTTAGACATGTGTAAGCGCCACTAGAAGATGCATTTTTAAGCTCTACTTGGAATTTGAAAATACTGCGTGTATTTTGACAATTTACTGCGTAAAAATGTCATGAGAAGATAATTGATTTGTTGACTGAATCACTCAGAACCAATCTATTCCTGTGTAAAGAGCTTTTAAATCAATTGATACTCTTCTGCGTTGTGGCTTAGAAAATGTGTAACTAGCTGCAAAACAAATTACTGCCAAATTGGCTGAAGCTAGTGTTACAGCAACATATTGTGCAAATGAAGGATTACAGCTACTGAAGAACCCAATTAACCGGCTACGACACTTGAGTTCATTAAGAAAAAATATCAGAAAACCTGGGAAAAACTTGAAATGTTGTAGAATCAGCATCCATTTGCACAAATGCGATGTCTAAATAGGCTTACTGTCGTAAATGCACATTCAATAATATGTGAAATTCCAAACTTCATTTTCTGTTACCTAACCTTAAGCCCGCCTCGGTAGCGTGGTGGTAGCATGTCTGCCTCACGTTCAAGAGGTCCCGAGTTCGAATCTCGGTCAGGATAAGTTACTTGGATAAGGTTTTTTCCGGGGTTTTCCATTATCCTGAAAGGTAAATGTCAGGTCTAAGCTCTAAGGACCCTGAACTCATTCGAGCATCATTTCACCAATTCCATTCATCGTCCGATATTACTTAATGTTGGAGGACGTAAATTACAAAAAAAAAAAAAAAAAAAAAAAAAATAAATAAATAAATAACCTTATTTAAGCTTTCTGACAATTAAATCATTATAAAATTGTTTCCCTAATTGTTTATTAATTTTTAGTGTACATTCGCTGAAGCTTAATTAGATCTAAGTGTCTTTTTTCAACTCAAGCTTACTTTTGAAGCTTTATAAGGCTTTTTATAATAATAAAGGTTTGAACTATAGAAGGTTGTACATACTTTACATATTTTGTTACATATTTCACAAAATTTAATATTTGATCCTTATTAACTATACTTGAGGAATAATATAACCTGCGTTCCCTGAGAGACCGAACCGCTTCGCGGCGGCGTTGGGCTGGGTGACGTGTGGCGCGCCTGCCCTCAGAGAATAGCACTCTACTACCGCAGTGTCAGTCGAGTTGGATCAGTGGTGAGGTAAAGAGTTCTGTGTGCGTGTTCGCCACGCTGCAAAAGTAGGGGTTTGGTGTGCAGTAAATGCACTTAGAATTATCGGTCCCATATTTTTCAACGTAACAGTTGTTTCATAAGTTTATGTAAACTGCATTTTAAATAATTCTTTTCCGCAAATAAAAAGAGATGAACGATAGAGTGGGTGGTTTCAGCACAACTGAGCTACAACGCACATTACTGCGAATTCTATGCAGTGACAGAATTAGTTCAGGATTGTGGCCATCTACTTCACATGATCTATCTTCATGTGACTTTTATTTATGGGGAACGTTAAAGAATAAAGTGTACGCATCCAACATGCAGACGTTACAAGAATTGAAGGACATCAGCATGAAAGACATACAGGCAATCAGGCAAGATGAACTTCTTCGACTGAACCAGAACTGTTTTCGAAGATTTAGGGGATCTATTCGCGTTGAAGGTCATCATTTTCAACATCTATTGTGATTTCAAAAGCCCAATGTAAGTTAGTACAGTAGTTAGAGTTACGCAGATGTTACCTGCCGGTCCTTTAGGCGTAAATCTGTAGGGGAGCACGCCGGCCCTCACCCATTACGGTGCCGTCACGGGACGGTCCGGTCGCTCAGGAAACGCACGGTAGATATAGGTATCTCAAGAGACTTGAATTTTAATTTTTAAACATGCTTTCCTTTAAAGTTAGTTACATAGAACCATTAAAAATTATGTTATGCTATAAGAGTGCTAAATAAATGTATGATAGTTTTAGCTAATTTGGTTGAACATTATAGAAGTTAGCATTTTAGTACGAATAACTGACACTGGTACCCTAATGTGTATGTAAAACTTCGATATTTTAGGCCATATCAATGAAAACTCTTTACTGTACACGAAACATTTTAACATCTCTTAAGGGTTGAAGCAAAATATGATGGTGGCGATCAAGGGTTACCACAGCTCCACGTTGTGCGCCAATTCGAAGCAAAATTGTATGTGGCGAACAAATAGTTCTACGTTGCGGCGCCAATTTGTAACTAAAATGTTTATGGTTGAGCAAATAAGTCGGCGAGCAATGAGGTTTCTCTCAGGGTATGCGTGGATGCATGTGAGAAGGAGATTTTCACAACACTGGAATGCCCGTCTGCAAATTATGTATTCACTGCTTCTTCTTTTCAAACATCGAAATGAAAGTTGCCGACCGAGGGTTACAAATCTCGGTTTAGCGTTACTGAATGCAAATTGTTTATTACTCGATAAATTTTGATGACCCGACAAATATTCAAGACAGAACAAGTTGACCGCTCTAATAGGCTTCACGCCTCAGACTCTTCTCATCGGCCTGACGCCAAAGACTGTTCTGATCGGCTTCACGCCGAAGACCGTTTATAATGGCTTCCTAGCCGCGAACTAGCCACATCGGCTTCACGCCGAAGAGTGCTTCTCTCACCACAGCTGCGCGTGTGTGTATATCTAACTTTCACTCTCAAAACTCCCTTTTCAAACAAAGTCCCTTTTTTGGCTGTTTTGGTCGCCATTGTAAATGATCCAAAGAATTCCCAATTCATACACGTCAAGTGACAATTCCTTTAGAAATCTTCTAAGGACACTGCTTCTTACATGGCTTTGTTATACACTTTCCCCAACTCAACTGGCCTTGCCCTGGTCGTAACAAAGAACCAACATTCCTTTGACATCTATCATGATTCTTTGCTTCTGGCAAACCATAATTTCGGTAACAGGGTTAAGAGTTCAACCACTTTTATGTTTCTTTTTCTTTTTAAAATCAGTTTAGCATACATTTTAAAAGTAAATTAGCTAAGGTTTACCTGACATTTACCTTAAAATTACAAAGTCGAAAACCTTATTGGCTGAAGTGGAGCACATTACCACCTATGTTTTATCGAGTCATAGCAAACTTTAGCCAATCAGAGGTATCAGGACACTTTTCTCGCGTGGAAGTAAATCACGCGATAGCAGCTGGTTTCACTTTACTGCCCCGTACATCTCAGTCGAACCATAAAATGAACTAACTACCCGTGACGTCAGCGACCATTCTTTTATTTGACAAGCGTTACATGAAACTCCTCGATGTTCGCAAGAAATGTGTTGCTGATGTGCTAATGCATGAGCGTAATGGGGGGAAAGGCCATAATTTTCTAATTGTAGTATATTTTAACAACAGCGACCCGAAGTGCTGCCTATCACACGTCAGTGAAATGGATGTTAGAGAAGTTAATTATAGTAAAATGGTGGAAGAAATGGTCGGTCGTCCATGGTCGCTCTGTAATTTAGACTTTCTCTCTACCGACATTGCACCTTCTTGGCAGGCACATGCAATGGATGCCTGTGATTGAGTAGGTACCTTAACGCAAGGCCACCATTTGTCGCAAAAGCATACATAGGCCGTAAACACGCACGCCGATCGATGTAACACACATTTTCTGATGATGAAAGGCCCTTGCGTTCTCGTTTTCTTGTACAAGATAGCAAGATGAAATACACTCTTAGGTCACCTGAGGCAAATTTTTGTTTTATTTTGCGCTTTATAGACCCTAAACAAGTACTTCTTTATCTGGGGAGGAGTAACAATTGCGGCATTTTGACCCAGATTTATTTAAGGAAATTGCTTTCCTGAAAGCTTTGAGTACTACAGTAGATATTTAAAATATTCGCGAAAAGGCTTGAGAACTACGTGCATAAACAACATTTTTATGACACTACTGCGCACGTATGTGTTAGGTTGGTTCCATTTAAGAGAATTTCTTACGCTTTATTCAGAAAATAGAAACAATAAACGCGTTTCGGAGTATTCCCTGTTCGGCTTAATGACTTTTAGGCACTGACTTCAGAGGCACTGGCAACACCTTGAGCTGAAGGTAAAGGAATATACGTATTAGGGAGTGTCCGCCGAAAAAAGGGGAGAGGACCAAACATAATTTATCAAGTCAGTGAGGGATGACGGGAGAGATCTGAAAAGTGAGCAGATCAGGATGACGAGGGACGCAAGAACTGGTGGGATCAGTAACGTTTCCAGTTATAGCTCATTCATTACACTCTGGGGTCATCCACAATACCTAACTTCCTATGCTGGGGGTTCACACGGAGGCAGGTCTGGTTGGGCACACCCATTCGACGGCAGGGAATAAACCTTTAAACACTGTAATTCCACCACCCAGCAGCAATCTGCCGAAGCCACCGCCGGTTTCTATAATCCTGAAACTGGTCACACTAAAGTAAATGATACCCATAGATAATGAGTTTGTGGTAGGTCGTGTTGAAAGAGAAACCATCCCTGCGTTCAACTACCGAACCGGAGAAAGAATGTAAAACCGATGGGTCAGAGCAAGTGTCGCTAGGGATCGAGCCCCGAACTGGCAACACCTTACCTAGTCCACGAAGCTTATGGAAGATTTTTAAAACAGTCTACAAATGACATGTGGGATACTCCTAATTTCTATTTATCACCATCGTTGTTGTTGTTGTTGTTGTTGTTGTTGTTGGAATAGGTCTGTTACACAAACTATCCCTTCAAATCCCTTCCTCTTACCTTACACTGACTTTTTCAATAATCTGCTATTTTACTTTGGGGTGTTCAATTCCCCAATTTAAATCCAATTTACAGCTTAGGGAAAGCACCAATAATTTACTAAAGATTAAATGGCACATCTAGAATCGCAAGTTTATCACTTGTCATGCCACAGGATATTTTTAAAATACGAAAATGAAGAGTTGAAATGCAAACCAAAATTACGTACTTTGAAGGTTATTGTGTGGGCGGGGGGGGGGGGGTGGTGGAGGACTCCGCAACAATTTCTCTAAATGATCAGGACGAATTACAATAAATTTGCGACAAATTATAAGGATGAGCGCGGGATATGCTAAAAGAACGGGTAGAGTTAGCATCGTAATTCTTGAAGACAAGCTTAAAAGCTCGTGTTTTACAATACCAGACCGCACACGAAGTTTGGTGAACATTTACTCTAAGCAATCTTCTAGAACGAATCTGATGAGAGTGCTGGCAATAACACTTTACGTTATGAGAACTCGAAATGAATGTAATTAGCCATTCATGCTGCGATCTGCAAGTGCATGCTCCTTCGCTTTTTACTCCCGAGAGCTTGACACCAGCAAGAAAAAGAACTTGAGAGTTACATGGAACCAAATGGAGCAAGAAAGCTTATTTCCATGTCACTTTTTTTTTTTTTTTTTTTTTTTTTTTTTTTTTTTTGGTACTGTACTACTTCGTGATGTCTATGAAGGTTTTGTGAAGTCTATTCAATGAAGGGGGAAGATGTCTATGGCTTTCTTGAGTGTTTCAAATTACAGTGCTTGTATTTTATCAAAATAATGTCGTGAGGTACTTAAAAGGTTCCGGTTATTAACGAGCTAAGAAAACAAAACCACCATATTTTTGTCATCTTAAACAGTCACGATAGCCAAGCTGCAATTAGATACCTGTGACCTTTGGGGATCTCTCCAGGAGTTTAGAGCATGACAAAGGTTGTTTTGTTAGTAATGACTGTAACAATAACCGAGGACTCAAACATTACATTTCCTTTAATTTACACTGCAAGTATCGATCATCGATTTTCACTTCTGAATTTTCAGCAAGAGCTAAGAAAGCAGCAGTTTCGCCACTAAACACACCTGTTCAAACTGGAAGCATTTCGTTGTCGATATGAACTCAGATTTTCACAGTTTAAACTAACTGATTGGGTAGGCGAGCATATTAGCTCAGCAGTTAAATCCAATGTGTTCCTTATATTGTTCTTTTACATTCCAACTAGGCTTCAGAAGTTTGTGAACTAAATTATTGAATAGTCTCCCCTGAATGCAATGCGCTTGTCCCAGCGTTTCTGCCAGTCTAAAAAGACATGCTGGAAACCATTTTTGAGAGATCCTTCAAAATCGCCTCCGCAGCCTTCACCACTGTTTCTGATGATGGATAATGCCTCCCGCGAAGGCGTTTCTTTAAGTTGGGGAGTAGAAAAATGTCACATGGGGCTAAATCTGGACCATAGGGAGGGTGAGGGATGGACATCACGTTGAATTTTAAAAGATGCTCAGCAGCAATATTGGCAATATGCGGCCGCACATTATCGTGGTGCAGCATCCAGCCTGCTTCATGGAAATGTGGTCTTTTGCGCCTGATATGGACTTGGAATGTTTTCAGGACATCCCTGTAGTATTGTCCAGTTACTGATGTGTGTGCAGGTACAACATGCTGATAAACCATTCCATGAATATCAAAGAATAAGATGACCATAACTTTCCCAGCAGAAGCAACCACTTTTGCTTTTTGGGAGTTGGTGATGAAGGAGATTTCCACACTGAGCTTTGCTGTTTGCTCTCAGGATCAAAATGATGTAGCCAACTTTCATCGGCAGTGATTACGTTTGAAATAAACACCGGATCTTCCTCTAACATCAACTTTAACTACATACTACCTCCATTGCAGCGGTAGGTAATACTGAACATGCGTGAACTTGCCTGGTTCTCACAGGCCGGAACCAGGAGTACCAACAATGAAACTACTACGGCGTGCTTGTTTCACATTAAGCTAACAGAATACAATAATTTTGAATTTTAGTGCGAAAAATGATGGCCATAAAAACTTATTATCATTCTTTATTGAACAGCCTACGTAAATAAATATTTAATGATTTTTCTCTCTGTCGCGAGTTGCATAAAATTAGATTCACCATTAGAAAGGTAAATCACACTGTTGCTCAAAAAACTTAGAAAGTAAATTACAACTTCTGGTTCCTAATCACAGATTTGTTTTACTCGTAAGAAATGGTCTCACAGATATGATGATTTAGAGGTATGCCCATGTGTGCTTACGAAGACAAAACGAAGTGCGTTCCTAGTCCATGAACTTTAATGGATGGACTGACAACATATCTCACAGCTCAGGTTCGTGACCGTGATTTCCTGAGATTAAGGAGCAGAATTTCTTTAGATCCGCTTAGTTATCTTTTTCGCCCAAGTTAACAAAGACAACATAGCTTCAAAACATTTGTATTTCTTATCTCTTGACTTGAAGCCTCAGAACGTGCTCCCCACTAAGGCCTGGGGCACAATATTATCAAGAAAGGTGCGAGAGACGACAGACCAGGCTATCAACTTATATGAACGAAAAGTTAGATGACCTCTTTGCGTGTATGCCCCTCATTAGATACGACAAATAGTCCCTTCCACCTAACGGCTACTGGGCAACAGCGGCGGAAAAAATGAAAGGAAGAAAAGTCTTATCGGCATAATGCTACCTCAAGGCATCTTTTCTTCCACCGAGTAGAAATAAGTGTCTACCACAGCGTAATAAAGGACGGTATTGCGAAATATTTCATTATGCAAATTCAGATGACAAAAAAGGGGGGAAAAACATTTGGCGAGGAAAAATATTTCGTTTCATACACGGGCAATTTCCTGCACGTGTTTAGATGACCTAGGACTAAATTTTCAGAAATTTAGATTTCAATTCTTTTTTCATTACCCTATCAAAAGTGACATACGTTAATGGACGTTTTCCTTGACGACAAATCCTGAAAATGCACTCACAACAATTGTAGAAGAACGAGTGGACTTAAATTTGCTCTTCCAGAAGTGTACTGTTTGAAATGTTTTGTTTTGCACGACAATGTCTTTTTTGTGTAATAGTTTCACAAACATAATTAAACATTTTGGACATAGAAGAGTGTAGAAATTAAATGCAAGTATACTGGGTTATTATGCACAAAGAAATTTTTAACATGATTTATTAAAATGACGGTTACTTTTTTCATCACGGACAGCAAAAGAATCATAAATAATTACTAATCAGAAGGTTTAGCCTTTTGTATACCAAGTTGAAATTATTACACAGCAAACATTTCCTAAGCATCGGGCTCAAATGCGCCATGTGTAACATTATTATAACCCAACGCCCTCTCTTAATTCAACATTCCTTAACAACAAAATACTTTAAGCTTACATTTTAATTCAGAGTGATATTTTCCAAAAGTTCACATTTCTACGAATTTAAATTCTATTGAGGGCTCTAAACTTAAAATTTCTAATGAAAGTAGATGTTTACAATTTTCATTGACTTAACAGCAGCATTATACCATATATGTGTTTACATTTTGTATAATATTTTAGCTTTTCTTTTTTATATCTGAGATATAACTCTCTGTTACCTCTTTCTGAGGCTCTAATGAAGTCACTTTGGTACTAATCGTTACTAAAAAGTTATTCTTTTGGTTTCAGTAAACTTTAAAGGCGGGGAAATATGCATTCTGGTCTTTCAGTTGTCCTTGCTCAATCCTTTCCGTACCATGCTCAAGTTCCTGGTTTACTTATTACCAAGTTGGCAAAATTTAAACTACATGCCCACCTCGGTAGCGTAGATGGTAGCATGTTTGCCTCACGTTCAAGAGGTCCCGAGTTTGAATCTCGGTCAGGGTGAGTTACCTGGGTAAGGTTTTTTCCGCGGTTTCCTTTATCCTGAAAGACGAATGTTGGGCAACCCTAAGCTCTATGGACCCCGGGCTCATTTGAGCATCATTTCACCCATTGCATTCATCGCCCGATATGACATAACGTTGGAGGACGTAAATTACAAAAAACAAAACAAACTAAACGACTATTGGTCTTGTACGCAAATTTTGGGAGTTCGGCAATGGTACCACAAGAAAGGGATTTAGGCATCTAAGTGGATGTTCTATTTTATTTACACATTTCCATTTTAACATTTTTGAAAATTACGCCTCTTGGTAGTGGTAAAGTCACAAAGTTTGAAACGTATTCCTACACCCTTTGTACCACAGTACCTCGCTTGGTATGCGGAAGGTTAAAAACGTTTTGAAGAAGACTACTTACAAAATATCAAAATTTTAAGAAAGAACTTAGAGAATTTTTGCAACTACACAAATAATATATTCTTTGCATAAGAATAAATGATGCAAAAAAGTGCCAAAGCAATTAAATTAACCTGGGCGGTAAATAGTAACTTCGAAATTCTACATTACTTAGGCAACTAAACATGCAATTAATGTAAAATTACAAAAACTATCCAAATGAAATTTCGTACACAATTTGAACACTGGAACGTAAATTTTCTACTTACATTCTGAAATATAACATTCAATTTTCACTGTTTGATACAAGAGGTACTATCTCTAATTAGTTAATTACCGTTAAAGTTTCACACATAAACTGTGGATCGTCTTTCACGTATACTAAATGCTGATTGCAACAAGAACACCCGGACATCTGTAGCGATTACAGCATCTCTTAGATTCACCGCAGCTGAACTTCATTAAAAATTAACTCATCAGTCGACAACATCAAAGAGCCGAAAGCTCTCGTACTCTGCGTTCTTATTCCTATGTGATGTGTCAGATTTTACCAATATGCGATTCATCAAATGGGAAAGTTTTTAAATCTGCAGGTAGTTTAATCGTCAATGTAACCATTTTATTTTCATTTACGAGGTGAGTTCAAGTTATAACACCTATTTTTTCAGGATTGGGATCAGATATGAACTTCTGTTCTTTTTTAATACACGTGGAGTCTTTGAGAATGCGTCACAGAGATGGCAGCACTGTACAGTGAATATACTTTCAGCGACGAGAGTTAGGACTGTTTCTGATACTTAAAATGGCGACGGTTTCATTGCAAGAACAGCGTGTAATCGTTCATTTTCCCCATTTTCGTGGTGTAACACCTAATGAAATTCATCGCCAGTTGAATGAAGCATATGGTGATGGTACCATGAATGTGTCTAATGTGCGTTACCGGGTGCGACAGTTCAATGAAGGCAGAACATCGTGTGACAACAAACCAAGACAGTCACGGCCTCGCACCAGCCGGTCTAACGTCATGATCCAGTGAGTGGAGAACGTTGTTTTGGAGGATCACCGATTGAGCGTTGCAGCCATCGCCTCCAAAATTGGCATTTCCGTGGGATCTGTGCACACAATCCTGCATGAAGATCTGAAAATGCGAAGAGTGTCTGTATCTTCCAGGTGAGTGCCTGAATGCTGACGGATGACCACAAGGCTGTGCGCGTGGCAAATTACACTGGGCAACAATGAAAATGTTTCGTGCTTAAAAATAGTGAATTTACATGTACTTCCATCTGCTGAATTAAAACATCACCTTAAAATGATAGATTAGCTCTTGTTTTGAAGATAAAGTGACATTTCATTTTATAGACTGAAGATTTTAAATTTGGGGGATTTTTTGGGGAGTTGGCACACCTGTCAAATGACAAAACACAATCAGAGAGAAATTTTGGAAATTAAGTGATGCAAAAGTTAAGGAAGGCATTTTTGTCGGACCACAAATAAGAGAACTTGTAAAGTTCTGCATTTGACCAAATTTTGGAGGGGAAAGAAAAGGAAGCTTGGGAAGCCTTCAAGGGTGTTGTTCATGTATTTTAGGCAACAAAATAGATGACAATTACAAGCATTTGATGACAGTGCTCCTGCAAAAATACTCTAACCTTGGATGCAACATGTTCCTTAAGATCCATTTTCTCCACTCCCACCTAGACTTTTTCCCTCCTAGTTGTGGAGCCGTTAGTGATGAACATGGGGAGAGATTCCATCAGGACATTTCTGTTATGGAACAAAGATATCAGGGCCGTTGGAATGAAGTAATGCTTGCGGATTACTGTTGGTCTTTGTATAGGGATTCTGCAGAACTCCTTCACAAGAGGCAAGCTAAAAGACGACGAAGTTAATAGGCCATCACATGATTCTCTTCAGGCACGACTATCTGCGAAGTATTTTTCTAACAATTTAGAACTCTTAGCATGTAATTATCAGTTTAAAAAATCAAATACACTTTTATTGTTGTTAGCATGTATGTAATTAAAATGTATCCTTTTCTCTCAATCCGTTAATACGTAATACTTCCACCTTGTGTATATCGTAGAAACTAGAGCTAATAAAATTTTTTCATTGTCATATTTGTTTTTCTCAACCCAAAATTAGTAGGAATTGCCTCATGAAGTGCTCGAAACATTCAAAAATTATTTTTTTTTTTTTTTTTTTTTTTTTTTTGTCGCCCAGTGTTATCAGGCGATGTTGACGCGTGGTGACGGCATGAATGGAACATTACACGCTGTTCTTTCAATGAAAACGTCGCCATTTTAAGTACGCAAAATAGCTTTAACTATCTTCGCTACCACTAGAGTCCTATGCGCTGTGCAGTGCTGTCATTTCTGTCACGCATTCACAGAGAGTCTACGTGTATTTTTGAAAGATGTTTCTATCGGATCCCAGTCCTGAAAATAAAATAAAAAATAAAACGTGTTCTCGTAATAACATCGGCTGGAGACATTAAAAAATTATAATATTTGTTGGAAAGTGAGATTTAGTACACAATTCATGAAATGTAGGGTCAGATTACATTTCTTCCAAAGTGTTTTGCTGTGCCCTTTTGTAACAAACAAAGAAAAGTTATGTTTTGTGACTAAGAAAGCTGAGCCGAGACAATTATTCTCGCGTTGCTGTCGACAGCCACACGGGATGCTGTCTCTGGTGAAATATGTTTGTAGTGACCATGCAACACGATGAGCTGAAATGGGACAGCAACGCCAGAATTTGTATTTCTTTTCCATGTTCCCGCCATCCTCGTTAGTGCAAGTATCAAGACACTTCACCGTGGCTGTCGCCATTTCTAGCCTTGTCTTGTATTATTTTTCCGCCAAATGCAGCAAGGTTACAACGTGCGGTACATACGCCCGCTGTGTATCTGACCACAATACTTGTTTACATGGGCTACGCATACTGTAGCTTGTCATTTGCCTCTCCCCGCGCAATGCTGGTCTACCCATAAGTTCCCAGTCTGACGTGCAACCAGATGAATATCGGCAAATAAACAAAAGGCGCACGAACCCACCTACCTTCCCTTTCTAACAACAAACGGTTGGGTGGAAAGAACAAACACCTTCCCTTGTCCGATCGCTGGGAAGTCGGGTGGCGGAGGGGGGGGGGGGCAGTGTAGCTTTGTATAGCTTTGTATCTACAAGGTCTACTCGCTAAAGATGAGAAAACAAGATCTTTGGGTTCGGTTCCCAGCTCCCATTTCTAAGGAGCTCTTCTCATGCTGGAAGTTAAGCGGAATGCTTAGCATCTTGATAAGGACTTCCATATACTAAATCCATCTTATCAGTGTAACAGATAAAACTTAGAAATGTTATACAAGTAGAGCAAACTCTGCTTTTTGTATAAATGGCAAATCTTCTATTAAGAGTACCCGGTACTTAAATATTTATTTCTGATAATAAAACTTAAAAAACATGACTCAAAATTCCCAATTTATACACCAGCTTTAATGCTTATATATAGGTAGACCCTGTATTAAGACAACATCTGAAAGAAAAACAAACAAAGCTATATTCCACCTGAAAGGGGTGTTAAACAAAGAATGATCATAATTTTTTACGGTCATAATTTTTTGCACTAAAATTCAATCTTATTATATTCTGTTAGCTTAATGGGAAACAAACACGCCGTAGTGGTTTCATTGTTGGTACTCCTGGTTCCTGTCTGTGTGAACCAGGCAGGTTCAAATATGTTGAGCATCGCCTACCGCTGCAATGGAGGTAACATGCAATTAAAGTTGATGTTAGAGGAGGATCCGGGTTTCTTTCAAACGTAATCACTGCTGATGAAACCTGGCTACATCATTTTGATCCTAAGAGCAAACAGCAAAGCTCAGAGTGGAAATCTCCTTCATCATCAACCCCCCAAAAAGCAAAAGTGTTTGCTTCTGCTGGGAAAGTTATGGTCATCTCATTCTTTGATATTCATGGAATGGTTTATCAGCATGTTGTACCTGCACACACATCAGTAACTGGACAATACAACAGGGATGTCCTGAAAACATTGCAAGTCCATATCACATTTCCGTGAAGCAGACTGGATGCTGCACCACGATAATGCGCGGCCGCATATTGCCAATTTTGTTGCTGAATATATTGCAAAAATCAACGTGAAGTGCATCCCTCACCCTCCTATAGTCCGGATTTAGTCTCATGTGACTGTTTTCTATTCCCTAACTTGAAGAAACGCCTTCGTGGGAGGCATTATCCGTCATCAGAAGCAATGGTGAAGGCTGCGGAGGTGATTTTGAAGGATCTCTCAAAAATGGTTTCAAGCATGTCTTTGAGGACTGGCAGAAACGCTGGGAAAAGTGCATCGCATTCAGCGGAGAGTATTTTGAAAAGGACCATCAAAATTATGAGGATGTGTAAAGGTACGTTGTCAAAAAAAAAAATAAAAAAATAATAATAATAATAATTAATAATAATAATAATAATAGTAATAATAATAATAATAATAATAATAATAATAATAATAATAATAATAATAATAATAATAATAATAATAATAATAATAATAATAATAATAATAATAATAATAATAATAATAATAATAATTGTGATCATTCTTTATTGAACAGCCCTAGTAAATTTTGTTCTGAAGTAAATGTGTTACATTCCCAAACGTAAAGGACATAAAACTTAATTCCCATCGGCCATTCTTTTTGGTACGAGTACACCTAGGCGAATATATTACCTTTTTGGAAAGATAAGTATAGACATTTGCTGTACAAGCAAAGGTCTTAAGGTTGCCATTTTTGTTTAAGCCAATATTTGTCATATTACAAAGAACATCAGAATACTATAACAAAATTTGCACTTGTATTAAATATAACCAATGGCATTTAATACCTTCAATATAATAAATGAATTCCTTCAAAATGTGAAACTGAACCGTGAAAATTATACAGGGTGTTTCAAAACGACACCGAACAAGTATACAGAAGTAGCTGCTCAGCTTCTATGTGACACATATAGATATTGTTTTCCACCAATAGAGCCGCAAAAAAAAGCTTTAGAATGAGTGTGGATTAGGCACTTACATGACCAACGCCGCGTGCCTCACAGTATCGAAGTTCGCAGGTAGGTGACACCGTGCCGCCTGCTGTAGCTGTTTGTAAAGATACCGAAATACCCCACGGTAACTTGCTACTATTAAGAATTTCTTTAGCTTACGAATTAGTAATAAAGAAGCTATTATTTAGTTATTTGTTTATGGGTATTTAACGTGTTCCACCATTCCGTTATAACGTCCATGACGGCAAATAAGCTGGACATTTGCAAGTTATTCTTTTAGAGAGAAGTTTATGTTAGTGAGATTGAGGATGGAAGCATTCAATGATAAAATGAAGAGAGAACAAGATCAAAGAATTGTAAAGTTAAACAAAACTAAATGCCTTATGCAATGAGACAAGTATTTTATTTCACTGTGTTTAATAAATCTAAATAAAACATTTGTAACTGAAAAGGAAGCTGTCGATTTTATAGTAACTGGTCGAAAGTACTGTACAATTAAGACAATAGCAAAATGAGGAACCTTGGAACTGTCCAAGTCACTAGCGACTTTTTCCACAAGTAACTGCCCCTTGCCACATACCTGAGAGTGAGGCTAGGGTCACCAATAAAGAGCAGGGAGCAATGCTTTTGTTTTCATGGCTGGTGCATCCCAATAACAACTTTTGAAGTTCGCACACCAGTGGTTTCCTGCGCTGCCTAATTACAAAATAATGTAATATTTAATGCTGTATAAAATTGTACCTAAGAGAATTACGAAGCTGCGACACCCAAATTCGTACTGCTTAAGTCATAAACTACGAAAAGGCTATATTCGTATATATATATTCGAATCTCTCTTCCGAATCTCTCCGAAGGAGGTCATATTCTACACGTTACCTTAGATGCAAGTTTGAGCAGGCACTCTTGTTATACCAAATGTCCTTCACTGGGAATGAGTGCTGATAGCTCATTCGCCTAACGCTGCATGGTGTAGTGGCTGGTTGTCTAAAGGAAGATCGACAAACCGATGTCTAATGCTTGGCTATTAGCAAACGGTCACATCTTGCCAAAATAAATGCCTTGGAGTCACGTAGCTAGAATGCCAAATAGCTGCTAATATTCTGGCATTAATTAATGACAGGCGTGAGTCTTCAATTGACGACAGTGACTCCTGAACACGCACATTCTAACGAATGGAGTATAGTCACGCTGTGGAGGTAATCGAGTACTGTTACAACTTTTGTTACAAATACTGAATGTTTTACAACCATGAGGAGCAATAATGTAGTAAACTTATTACCAACAGAAATAGCTTTTGTTTTGGATTACTAAAATATATTTAATATACTCTGCTTCCATGTATTCAACAGAGACGATTTCCGTGGGGCTCCGAATGTAATGTTTGGCATATGAGCTCATCATGTCAGCTATGTAGTTAGGAATACCTTTATATTACATTATGATGACGCACAACACTGATGACCGGTTTCATTTACCTTCGATTAGTCAATGTTGATTTACGCCAAACTTGTTACCGATAGCGCTACAGTAGCAAATGTGACAAACCGCTTAAACATCCGTTTAACTAGAAAACAAACTGGTGGTAGTCTGGAAATCTATACTAGCAGCACTGATTTGGTTTATATTTACTTATTTTTAAAATCGGAAGCTAAAATTTTCTTGTACTAAATTGTTGCATTCTCCCCATTGGTGTTTCCTACAACTAATTTAAGGGAAACTATAATACAATATGTGATAGTGCTACGAAAAGGGCTTTGCACGATAAAAGAGACCTACCTTTATTTTTTTTTATCTGCATGACAAAAACTTCTAAAAACAACTGAAATATCATTTTTAAAGTCCCAGTTTCACTACATCACATTAAAAGAAACGTTAGGCCCGTGAATTTATGCCAAATACAGTGTTGGCCTGAGTTGCTGAACCAGAGGAGTAAGCCGTAAACCCTGGACCAGCAAAGTGCGAGGACGACGAGGTACTGTCAGGCCGTTCACACCCGGAAGGTTTTTGCTGCGTGCCCACCCAGTTTTGGGGTTTTACCGCAGCTTGAAATGCAAGTGGTGTATGTAGGATGGGATGGGATTATTCGAATAAAGGAAGGATTATGAGGTACTTTGCTTACTCCTCCAATTTTGAACAGTATGCAAAACCATTTTTGACTCCCTGGTGTTTATAGGGTTTAAATGTGGGATAATTTTGCAGCCAAATAGCTCATTGGATGATTCAAAATGGAGTTCAGCTTCTGCTGCTGTTCGGATTAACTCCAACGTGACCAGACATGCTAACACCACGCTACCGAGGCGGGGGCATTTTCTTTTAATTGTGCTAGTTTTACATCAGAATTTATTTATCATTTTTGTGTTATGCAGTATGCTTTAGTCTGTATCAGCTTGCCCTATATTTATATTTTACTTTAACCTATATTAATGTAAAATAAATTGACACTTTTTGCACTTTTAACTCACTGTCATTAATAATCCTTCATAAATGCGTTTTAAATCTCATATAATTAATGTTAATATTCATAATTTAAAAATTTAACTCCAATTAAAGTATTTTTTTTGAAAATGCTATAAAATACTAAACTGCAGATGTATACATGCTATAAGATGTTAAATGTAAAAAATCAAGATGCTAAATTTCTGATTTTAAACTGCTAAATATCACCAAAAATTCATCCTTGCCGAGATTCGAATTCGGGGCCTCTTGAACATGAGGCACACAATCTATCACTAAGCTACAGAGGCGGGCATATATAGTCGATGTGGTCTAAATCTGTGTTTTTTCTAAACTTTAGTCTGAATTTTACATTATTAGCTCTTTCTTTCAAATTGCAAAAATATTTACCTTATACCAGTGTCTGGCTTTAATTCGGTGCACTTACCTACTTGTCTTTAAGGCTATTTCTAAAGAAACTTCAAATATCAATCAGACAGCAGACCTACACAGCCCATACAGACGGTCCCGTATGGATGTTGTTACACTTCCGTGCTAAACCGCAATATTTTAACATTAGGGAACACTAATTCCCCAATACAGACAGTTAATACGTGTGCTGCGTTAGACCACAAAGTACACACAGCGAGAAACATGGATCGAGGCTGAGATTACGTAAGTTTGTCGGCCACTAAGAACTATGTATGTGGTTACTTATGGAGCTTCATGGAAACGATTTTCCTCTGTTCCTGTTATTGCATATTGTCTTTGCTTCCGGATCTGTATAGTAGGTACATTGTTACGGTGATAGCTTCAGTAGTAGTAATAATAATAATAATAATAATAATAATAATAATAATAATAATAATAATAATAATAATAATAATAATAATAATAATAATAATAATAATAATAATAATAATAATAATAATAATAATAATAATAATAATAATAATAATAATAGTAGTAGTAGTAATAATAATAATGTATTTGCCGTCAAGTTTGTCAGCATCCTACGTTCGCATACATTTTAGGGAATCGAGCTGTCGGTGAGTTGGAAAACAGCCAAATTTAGACAGATGCAACGTTTGTTAGTGCTGCTGTGAGATAGACAGGACACAGTATAGTAGACCAGCTGTGTCGGCAGACTACACAACACCAGGATAAAGAATGTAGTTCATTTGTACGGAAATACATCTTTTGCCTTCTTTTTTTTTTTTTTTTTTTTCAACCAAAGCTATAGAAAATATATACAATTATTGATACACTCACTACTACAGTATTCAAGTTTAGAACATTTCGTAGTACGATCTATACCTGAACTAAAACATTTTACCAGCAAAACTAACTCAGCTCAAAAATGCCAACTCTCACTGAAGGTGAGTAGGAATGTTTTCGAAAATTTGCCGAGAATATTTTAATTTATACAAGAGGAATTTCACAGTTGTAGACCCGCCTCGGTAGTGTAGATGGCAGCGTGTCTGCCTCACGGTCAAAAGGTCCCGAGTTCGAATCTCCGTGTGGGCGAGTAAGCTGGATAAGGTTTTTCCGGGGTTTCCCCTATCCTGAAAGACGAATGTCCGGCAACTCTAAGCTCTATGGACTCTAGGCTCATTTTAGCATTAGTTCACCCATCCATCGTCCGACATAACTGTACATTGGAGGACGTAAATTACAAACAAACAAAAAAACTTTAATTTCTAGAAAACGGAATCAATGTTTAAAACTCTGACACTCTACGCTGAATTTATAACTACTTACTCTTTCTAGGCGTCGCGAGAAACAGCCGAGTAGCGACTGAACAAAAGGAGGGCAAAATATTGAAAAATTGAAACTAATAACGTATGAAATAATTGATGCCACAATATTAATTTGTAATAAGCTGCCTATTTTGAAGATACCTGTATTTTTGGTGTGGTATGCTTTTATTAATTAGCTTACGAGTTACACAAAGTTATACCAAATTGCTTCCATTTGAGGACTTCACAGGCTATTCCCACAAGTTCGGGGTAAAATATTTAATTTATATAAATGCCTTAAGTATACGTATTTTAGAGACACGTACGAAAATCGAAAACTCCCAAAAAAAAAAAAAAAAAAAAAAAAAAAAAAAAAAAAAAAACCTACATAATGTAATGGGTGGTTTTAGGTGTAGCGGTTATTTTGAAAGAAGTTGTTGGGCTTAATTATCACATTTGGTATTTATCAGACAAATCCCTTTTGGGTCACAGAGATTATTAGCACTTACTCGCACACAATATACAAACACAAATCTGATTCAAGGACACCAAAACACGTACTTCCTGTGAAACATCAACAGTAAATAGAGTCAACATGAAATATTCAATGCCATGGCCGGGATTTGAACCACTGATCTCCTGGTTTCCGTCCAGTCACTCTAACCCATCGAGCTACCGCGGCCAACGTGCCGTCCTGACATTAAATTCTCCGGTAGCTCAATGGGTTAGAACGACTGGACGGAAACCAGGAGATCCGTGGTTCAAATCCCGGCCATGGCATTGAATTTTTCATGTTGACTATATCAAAAACCTTAGCCTATATACGGCTAGTATGAAGAAATGATCAATTTCCATCAATTAACTAAAATAATAACAGTTAGATGATGAAGCCTGGGACTCAAGTACTTACGACAGTAAGTCGCCACAAACGATGTATCTCGGATTGCGAGAGCCCCTAATGGACTACAGGGGAAATGTACGAGTCAAATGGAGAATTTAATGTCAGGACGGCACATTGGCCACGTTAGCTCTATAGGTTAGAGCGACTGGACGGAAACCAGGAGATCCGTGGTTCAAATCCCGGCCATGGCATTGAATTTTTCATGTTGACTCTATCAGAAACCTTAGCCTATATACGACTAGTGTGAAGAAATGATTAACTTCCATCAATTAACTAAAATAATCAATAATAATTGCTTTGGGTGCAATTCCATATCTTTTCTGCATATTAGATACATGGTATATAAAAGTGAAAATAAAGGGATAGTAAGAAAAGAACGAAAAGAAGATGGATAAGAGTTGAACATTAAAATAAATATTTAAGGAAACACATTCTAAAGAACTTGGTGCACACAAGTTGATATTCCTTTCAAGTAAAAGATAGCTCTAATATATTTCGTTCTATCAATGAACATTTGTTTTGTTTCTTATGCGGTTTTGTATTAATGTGTACGTCATATTTTGTAAAAGTTGCCAGTAGTATTTATACCAAATCCACACCAATTTTATGTGCAACATAATATTTAAAATACATCGATAAATTTTACATATTCTGTGAGTAGAGAAACAAACTGTTCAGTTCAGCAGGTAATTAAATTTTGGGAATTCTAACAACAGTCATGTAGATTTGTTGTGCAAGTTCAGGTACTCAATGTAATGTTTGGATGTACATAAATAAAGCTGTCACCGCTTGCCACATGGATCGTGTTTCACTACAGCTGTGTCGCTACGGAAGACTTGTGGAGATGTATTTGTACCCTTAAACAAAAAAGAATGCTACGAAACTAAGGAACCATCTGTCAGAGCAACTGTTTCAATCATAGGCTCACTTATTTCTTAATTAACAAAGGATGAAGGTGTCTCCTCATTGCGAATGAAACTACAGGTATACAAGTTCTAAAGTTACACTGTAGTTAGGTACACACGTTTTAAGCAAATAATAACTCCACGACTGGATCATGCTAGTAATCCCACAAATCCCATTTAGTTTATGCAGAGATACCTACAGTAGACATATAAGGAGAAGATCTGTCGGTCTTATATCCGAAAATAAATCTGCATTACGATAATCTACGATGCTGCTGTGAATGCGGTGTACGTAGAAGCCCAGCAAACAATTTAAGTTCATTGTCGGATTTTCTGCTCTCTCAAATAATTTTCTTCTCGAACTCCTTAACTACTGTAGACTAACAACTATGCGTAATTTCCTTTTTGTTTTATATCTGTTACTTGCAACTTGTCTCAGTAATGGTTGGAATAATACTTTAAATAAATTCTGCTTTGGGGGAAGCGAACCTTCATATGGCCAGTTCATATACATTGTACCAGAGTATTTCTTCTGTTTTGGAAAAGTACAATTCATAAGGAATTATTTACAAATTTATTGTGCAATACTAATTATAATAAACAAATTAAATGACTTTATATTCCTAAAGTTGAAAATGCTTATTTATAAGAAAAAAATTTCTCCTCGATTTATACCCAATTTCACCAATATATGTTAAAGTCGACGTTAACAAATGTAACGTAACAACTGTCACAGTTGTTAAATTTCTTGCATTTCACCAACCTGCTTTCTGGAAATGTTAACAAACACGTGTTAACGCCAAGAGAGTTGTAAATATTTCAGCTATAGAGGATGAGGATAGGCTAAGGATGAGTCGTATTATTTTCTGAACGCACTACGATGCGCTTTTGTTTTCATTTTCGTCTGCACACAGCTGAAAAACTGGCGGGTAAACAAAATCGTAAACAAAAGCCGTGAGAAAAATTTCTCATCGATGGAGAAAGAATTGTTAATAGAATTGGTGACGAAGTGTGAGGATATCGTGGAAAATAAGAGGACGGATGCGGTGAATGTAAAAGAGAAAGATGTCACCTGGCAAAATATTGGAAACGAATTTAATTCAAATTCATGTGTCACTACTACAGGCACTAAACAACTTCGTCAGTATTACGTAAATTTAAAACGAGGAGCGAAGAAAGATAAGTGACTTGAACGTTTCAAGACGGGAGGTGGACAGTGTATTATCCACATAATTTATTGCATTATAAAATAGCAAAGTTATTAATACTTGAAGCAAAGGCGAGATCGGCATATTCCTTTCGATGCATGTTCTAACCTCTCTTGTACTTCCGCAGTAACCTTCAGTTTGGACAGTCTATACCTCCGTAGAAAATTTTCTTCTGATAGCTCCACAAAATCATTTCTCCTCATAGGCCGTGCTCTATTACGAATGCCATTTAGACGGTCTTAAATATAGCAAATCGACATCAATAGCTGCGTTCACGCCCGCCATCTTGACTATTTACAATTGTTAAGGACTTAACAACAGAAATTTGGCTTGTTAGTTTAACAAGGGCGTTAACACGAGTGTTAAGCTAACACTTATTGGTGAACTGCAATTTTTGTTTTAACTATTGCTAAACTCGTGTTAAGTCTTAACATCTGTTGGTGAAATCAGGCATTAGAGCTAGTGAACCATCTGGAGCACGTCTGTAATAGAGGTTTCCCCAGAGGATGCAGCAATTCCTTGAAACGAGAAGACCCACTTCCGATACCTGCTTCCTGACGTACATAACACACAATAAAAATCTGAAAGTTTAATTCTCTCCAGATAAAAATAAGTCCTTATGCTCTGTTTTCCACCTCAAACCACTTCAGCCACCAGATGTGACATCAATAGTTAAGTGAATCTGAGGCAACAGTCCTCTGTTCCAGTTTTGGACAAAAGAAAATTCATCCCAGCAACTACTTCCTCTGTTCCAATCACCAATAGTGATAAAAGGATAGTGTAGTAATGATGAAACAATGATAAAAGTTATAGAAGGTCTGTTTAGAGTAACACGAATAATATACAGTGAAACCTGCAACACCTACCACTGTGCACACATCTAGCTGATACTACATCATAATGACGATGATGAAGAAGAAATGATTCGGTGTTTCAAATGTAGTGTCTCGTCTCATACAAGAGCTTTTAAATTAGTGCAACAAAAAATATTTTACTGTTATACGAGGGCTGTTCAATAAAGAACAATCATAATTTTTTACGGCCATAATCTTTCGAAATTAAATTCAAACTTATTATATTATGTTAGCTTAATAGGAAACAAACACGCCGTAGTAGTTTCATTGTTGGTACCCCTGGTTCCCGCCTGTGAGAACCAGGCAAGTTCAGACATGTTCAGTATCGCCTACCACTGCAATGGAGGTAACATGCAGTTAAAGTTGATGTTAGAGGAAGATCCGGAGTTTCTTTCAAACATAATTCACTGCTGATGAAACTTGGCTACATCATTTTGATCCTGAGAGCAAACAGCAAAGCTCAGTGTGGAAATCTCCTTCATCACCAACCCCCAAAAAGCAAAAGTGGTTGCTTCTGATGGAAAAGTTATGGTCATCTCATTCTTTGATATTCATGGATTGGTGTATCAGCATGTTGTACCTGCACACACATATCAGTAACTGGACAATACTACAGGGATGTCCTGAAAACATTGCAAGTCCAGATCAGGCACAAAAGACCACATTTCCTTGAAGCAGGCTGGATGCTGCACCACGATAATGTGCGGCCTCATATTGCCAATACCGTTGCTGAATATCTTGCAAAAATCAACGTGAAGTGCATCCCTCACCCTCCCTATAGTCCGGATTTAGCCCCATGTGACTTTTTTCTATTCCCTAACTTGAAGAAACGCCTTCTTGGGAGGCATTATCCATCATCACAAGCAGTGGTGAGGGCTGCGGAGGCGATTTTGAAGGATCTCTCAAAAATGGTACCCAGCATTTCTTTGATGACTGGCAGAAACGCTGGGACAAGTACATCGCATTCAGGGGAGACTATTTTGAGAAAAACCATCAAAATTATGAGGATGAGTAAAGGTACGTTGTCAAAAAAAAAAAAAAAATGTGATCTTTATTTATTGAACAGGACTTGTATTTGTGAACCTAAACACACGTAAGCCTGTTTAAAAGGAAAGCAGAAAAACTGTCCTGTTCATTTTTCAAATTTTCCGCACAACAGTGTAATTATTTTGGGAATTGGTGGCTCATAATGTAGAAATAGCTTGTATTACCTAGCAAGTTTGTTTTAATGAAACGTGCTTTGCATAATAACGTTTGAATCTAAACATTCTCATATACATAAACTTTAGGAATGCAGCTACACCTCTTCATAACCCAACTCTTTCTTCATAAACTCCAGTGCATTCTAAAAAGTAGACAAAGTGGTACAAATTATGAGATCTTACTCAAGTTGTGGGACTTAATTAGGCACTCCACCACCACACTTCTTATGAGAAAGTGCAGCGGTGCTACGAGTTAATTCACCCAATTTAGTAGATCACCTAATTAATGGCCCTCTGAATACCATCGACTGAATTGAGGGAGGAATTGTGTCAAGGAGACAGAAGACCACACACGTTGCGGTGTATCCTCAACCAGTACTTCAAAGCATCCTTGCATAAACCTGTTGTACCCGGAAGCGTTTCTCCAACAACCTGAACTCTAGTTCGTAACCCGCCCTTCCGTTGACATCCAAACCTAACATTCAGCAATCCATTAGAGCTACTCTCTGGCTTAAACTCCGCTAACTGAAGGGGACCTTTCTAAACTAATGACGCTGGAAACAATCCTGTATTATCCACATTGGCTAGCTCATTATGTTAACACAGTGGATGGAAACTACCATTTTCTTATTCGTGTACCAATATAATTCAATTTTACTATTTCTAATTATATTACGTGCCACTCAGTAGAGATATTTGTTTGTGGAGATATTCCTAAGACTGAATTCCTTACTTCCACCTTCTTTTTTAATTTTGGCATTTTCAACTTGCATCTTCCCAACATTAATATCACTTTATACTATTATTATCATTAATAGCTCGTCTCGGTAGCGTAGATGATAGCGTGTCTGCCTCATGTTCAAGAGATCCCGAGTTCGAATCTCGGCCACAGTGAGTTATCTGGATAAGGTTTCTTCCGGGACTTTTCCTTATCCGGAGAGATGAATGTCGGATAACAAAGCTCCATGGATCCTACGGTTACATGAGCATCATTTCATCCATTTCGTTCATCGTCCTATAGGATTTAACGTTAGAACACGTAAATTTAATTAAAAAGGGTTGCGTAGATGGTTGCGTGTCTGCCTCACGTTCAAGAGGTCCCGAGTTCGAATCTCGGTAAGGGTGAGTTACCTGGATAAGGTTTTTCCGGGGTTTTCCCCTATCCTGAAAGACGAATGTCGGGCAACTCTAAACTCCTGCACTGGACTCATTGGAGCATCATTTCCCCCATTCCATTCATCGTCCGTTATGACTAAATGTTGGGAGGACGTAAATTACAAAAAATCACCAGAAAATCTCATTGGAAGGTCAATCTAGGTATTAACTTTAAGGAATAATAATGTTATTTAGTTAATAAGTGCATCACATATAAGTCTGCTGCAGTGTTCGTGATTTTATTTCATCTTAAAATTATCTCACAAATTGGATTTTACAAAGAAGATAATGACATCGATTTTACCTTCATATAATATGAATTGTAAACAATTCCGTAAAATTAGTTTGAACATATTACTCGACAGAGCGTTAAGGCGTATCGACCTTCAAGCGACCAACGCTGTGATCGTCTCTTATCTGGTCGACTAGAAGAGTGAAATATTAGTAAGTTGATGTACAGTAAGTGACGAAACACAAATAGAGCGATTGGAAGCTCCGTGTGTCTATATGATATGTTTTCTCACGCCTGCCGATGTATGAGACATTGCTGTCCAGAAGATGTGATTACATCTGAAGAGTATGCATACATGCCATCGCCGTGCATGTGCGATAAGCTTAAGTAAACATCTCTGTATTGCGAACTTTTCCCGATACGCCTTCTCGCTTTGCCATAAGGTACTTAATTTTAAGTGTATACTGAAATATAATTGCTTTATTTAGTGTGAAATTGATTACTGGATCTAATTAGCAAAACCAACTATAGAAAACTTGTATGTTGTGACCAATTTGCACTTCTCTATATTACTTTCCCTTCTTCCTTAATTTGATAACGCATATTGCTGATTGTCCTCAATACAATAAATATGATTTTTCCTCTCTGTCTCTCTCTATCTATCTCTGTGAATGTGTTCGGTGGGAGGGTGAAGGGTAGACTCTAAATTCCGCCTCTTACTGTTCTTGAAAAAGTCGGTTACTACTCTTGTTTAGAAGCTGTTCTTCTACATTGAAGACGTTGTTTCTGAGAATTTCAAAATTATAAAATGTAGTCATTGGAACCTCAATAAAAATAAAATTATTACGCCACGCACTAAATTAGTTCCTAACTGCAAGTATGCAAATATTATAGACTCTGAGCATGACTCTTAAGAGTGCAACGACGTTATAATGAAAATTTCTCCACAGTTAGACAATCTTACTTCTGGTAAAATCATACGTACACTTATATTAGCGTTATGTCTCTTCATAACATTATGCAATGCTGCTGAACACCGAGCCACAAGAGCAACAAACCTAACACGAAGACAAGTGAAATTTGTATGTGTGGAGTGGTGTCACTGAGGCAATCAAATGTTGGGCACAGCCGTAATGGGCCATGATTTATTGTTGGCTTGAGTCCACGTTGTACTCTAGCACCTCACAGCTCTCTATGGCAGATTCAAGTTGAAGAATAAACCATTTCTAAAACTTACTGTTTAGGCACTTGTATGCAAAACAACATTAAAATGGACATTAACAGTCTTTTTGGGATCCTTAAGCTTTATAGTTCCTTCTATTAGACATTTCGGACAGTATTGAGTGTATTCAGTATGCTTGATTGTTCACTACTGGTAAACATAGGAGTATAACAATATGTTAAAAATCTGAGGTCTAGTTATGTCTGTCTGTAAAAAACACAAAGAGGCATATAACACATTAGAATTTCAAACTGAAATACAAGGTTAGTATTTAACACCATACCGTGTGAGAAAGTGACTGATCTGAAGGAAAGTATGATAAATATCATTTGTCATTCTCTTTTATCTGTAAAAACTGATGTACAGTTTTAATATTCAAGTACAAAAACACTAAGTGTTAACTCTGAGTTCTTTTATTGCTTCTTACGTCATGGAGGCTATGGATGAATTGATGATAAGTGCTCGGATCATTTCAGGAATTCAGAGCCAAATCGAGGTCGTAAATACACAATTTTTGCCATTTTACAGGGCTCCATATTTCTGTAAAAACAGTACTGATAATTCCCTTACACTTCTTTAAAAACTACACCAACATTTACAACGGATGAATTTACTACAGATGTGTTGCCTGTTTGCTAAGAAGGTTACGCAAATAAATCTGAACTTACTTTTGAATTAGATCCATCCAACAGACATTCCTGCAGTGTGTGTACTTCTTGCTTTGTTATTAAACACGTGAAAACTAAATAAGCAGTAAGAATGTCAAAATTTTTAGGCGAGTTGAAGTAACAATTATGAAGGCAAAAATAATAAATAGAGAAAACAATACTTTAAATGACATTATGGACAAGTAAAATTGAATTATTCTCGTTCAGGAAGAAAAGTGTTTCAAAAGCAACATTTGGTTTTAGATTGTATGAAACGTTTTCTACACAAGCCTTCACACTGCCTGGGTTTTTAGGTTTCTGCCTGAATTACTACACATTTCTTAAAAATTATCTGATGTTGGGATGTTTAGAATATCCTGAAATGAAAAATAAATTATACATATGGAAACTGCTGCCCCTAAAAAATTCAACATAAGCTGTTAAGCTGTGTATTCACTATAGCATGCGTCATTTTGTAATATAGTTCAAAGTTTCACTCCTTTTTCGAAGCAGTTGACATTCTACAATGACACATTTGATGTAAAAATTTGTGGTGGCAAATAATCCATGGATTTTTTGGAAATGTGGTTATCATCTATACCCCTCTTTTATTATATTCTAAATGGCAGTTAATATTTCTAAATTAAAATATCCTCTTGACTATTACCTACGCTGCTGAATACTTATTTTAGTATTCAAATCGCTTTCATAAGAACGTAACATGGATGTTGACAAAAGCCGAACGTCACCTTTGACCAGTATGGCAGTGTATAAGTACCTGCAGGTGAAGTGTTGGACGGTCGTTTTTATCCGCGATTCATTTTTCAAATAATTTGACTGCTCTCGCAGGATCGAGTAGTGAAGAGACCGGGAAACTGGTGTTGGGCCACGGCCGCAAGGTCATCGGGGCAAATCCCGGGCTAATGAGACGTTCAAGCCGCTGATGGTTCTAGGGAAGGCCATCTTGCTTTCTTTCGCAAACATATGGTGCCGAGAAGGCGAACTATTAGGATTGTTTTTGATAGGGAACCATTCCCTGATTCCTCCTACGACTCCAAACAATGTGCAGCTTTGGTAAGTCAGCTGCAACGATAAAAGAAAAATAAGGTCCTGTTTGTTTTACAAAGCTGTTCTGCGAAATATATCTCAACTGCATTAGAACTTAGACGGACTTGCACTACCTTACACGATAAACTACTAAGCATTATCCAGATTTATGCAAATTAATATTTACGAGTAATTGTTTTCTACCCAAGGGTAGCCCCATCATCGTAAACCAAGCTTCTTTCATCCTTCCCATTTTGCATTTTGCTACTCCTCTTTGCTAATGAATAATTTATCCGAATGTTGTCTGCCATATGTTGTCTTTGTTGCATCATTTCCCAATCCTTTCAATGCAGCCACTGTAAGGAAACATTCATCCACGTTCTTTTCTTTTCATTCTGAAGTCTGAAAATTTGCCCTTGCTCCAGCATCTCATCTCGAATACGCTGTATCTTTGCCTTTCTTTTGATAACCATTATATTGTCTGTTTTTAATTTATCTTCATTCAAAAAAAAAATCATCTGTGTTTCAAGCTGTATTAGCATATTTCTCAGAATATTTTCTTTACTGTAAACACTGTTATATTAACAAAACTACATCAGGATTTATCCTTTCTCCAATTCCCTCTCTTGTATTAGAAATAAATTCCATCATACACCCATAGTGCAAATGGCATCTGGAATTCTCAGTTCTTAACAACGAGAGAAATTGGAAGGAAATGTTAATGGTACTGGACATTTGAAAATACCAGAAATCAATTTCCTTCCTCATTTTTTTCCTCTGTAATTTACGTCCTCCAACATTGTTATATCGGACGATGAATGAAATGGGTGAAGTGATGCTCAAATGAGTCCGGGGTCCATGGAGCTTACAGTTACCCGATATTCGTCCATCATAATAAGGGAAAACCCCAGAAAACCTTATCCAGGTAATGCACCCTAACCGAGATACGAACTCGGGACCTCTTGAACGTGAGGCAGACACGCTACCATCTACGCTACCGAGGCCGGCACCCTTCCTCGACGTTCACAGTCTTTGAGTTGGATATTTTTATTTCTTGAATTCAGCTTTTAGTTTCATGGCATATAAGGTATACTGCATAAGGACAAAAATGGCAATACAAAGGACATGCCATCAATTGCCCATTCGTGCTGAATGACGACTAATTCTTCATAATGGCCATGATGACTGCGATGACCAAAGCAACTACCTCAGTATAACGTGCAAAATATAGTAGTTTGAAATTTGCTCAAAACATGTTTGTTTTAAGATACATTCTGCACAGAAGCATTGGCAATATAAATATTTTTCTGCCCCCTTGTTATCATGTTTTATGATCACAGTGTTGAATATGAGATTGTTTTCGTTTTATTTTGAAGACAGCCTCATATATGTGTGCTACAAAATTTCGACTGCTTGGATGATGTAGTTTTCAAAAGGTTGGTGTGAATACTCACAACATGACTTATTTTCAGACATAGCAATCTTCGTAAAATAACTACCTAACATAACACATATTAAGAGTAATTAAAAGTTGTCATAAATATTTCAATGAAATTATATAGAATTTCCCTTTAAAATATTTTATTTTGATATTGGTTTAAATTTAAGACCGTTGAATAAGCAGCAGAAATAGCAGTGCGTTAATAATTCGACGTGCTTACGTTTTTGCGACACTGTGACCCTTAACATTCTTTGCACAGAAAGCATTAGTGTCCCGCACCGTCTAAACAGTAGCTTCTCTTTAACAATAGATATACAAACAAATCCTTAAAACTTTGTGAAAAGCCTCGTGGAGCTTGGAGAGTCGTGGAAGGAAGGTAATATTCATACCGTGGAGTCAGTAACGTGTAGCCAAGAGGATAATCCGACAACAAGCCTAGTGGTCGGAACACATCCCAAGAAGAAGAAGAAGACCAAGAATTCTACCACCAAGTGTACAGAAAATAAAGAGAGAAAAAATATACAGCATTCTCGCACACAACAGACAGCGAGGATGAAAGGATGTCCCAAGGCTATTGTCCGAAGCATTTTAAAAGATTGCAAAAAGAGATGTCCGCTAAAGAAAAGCTCGTAATGAGGAGAATTTCCCACCTGTGAAATAGCACAGGAATCACAATATAATAAACACAACAGAACTGCGCAGGGCAGCAAAAAATCAAATATATTTACTGGTATAACTAGCTAAATAGATGCTACAATTAGTCTGTAAACTGTTTCTGTATGAGCCGAATTAGAGCGGGTTTCTAACAATTGCATGCAAGAATACCACTCTCTTTTACAGCGCTATAATATTGTTAAGGGCTAAATCAGGCGACATTCCGCATTACAAAATACACCGATGTATATACAGCATGGTAGTCCAGATAACACAATCCCGCTCTTGGTGTGCAAGACCGAGTTCAATCTCGATATGGCGTATGAATGAGGATTTTCCCTGAAACTTTCCCACTTTTGAAAAGTTGAATGCCCAGCTGCGCTCTATCTCACCTGGGATGTAATTAACTGAACACATTCATCCTTTCTACACTTTCGGTTATCAGCACAGAACTTTAAAGGCCTTAAAAATGTTGGAGGAGAGATGGAAGTCTAATTAAACGCATAGCTTCGAAAACATGTTCACCACACTGGAAATGCTGTTCGATCAAGTAAACCCGACCATGTTCGTCCTACAAGAGGAATGTTATTGATGCTGTGTAGGTATCTCAGCTTAATTACACACCAGAGATTTGGTTTATATGCTGAAAATGACTGGATCTCTAAGTGTTCTGTGCTTCCTCATGTAGGTGCAGAAAATTATTTTATTTGAACGTTAACATACATATACGTACTTTCCATAAATGTTACATTATAAAAGGATTATTTATAAAAAAAATCTAATAAACATTCTTGTTATTTTCAAATTTGCGTTAGTAAATTTACTGATGTGTATTAAGGATTATCCTGGAGTCATAGGTCGAATTTTTTAAACCTTGGTGTTGTTCATGTTGATTATCACTCAATTGGTCAAAGAGATTGCTAACAAATTTAGTACATAAAATAGTTCAGGTTCCTGCTTAGAAAATAAACTATTTGACATCTTAACTACTAAAAGTATTCCATTAGAACAATTTTCAGGCACCAATTTTATGGCAAGCTTCTTTTAAAATGCACAATTTGGGTAGAATGAATATTTAAGGAGCTATTAGCATTTTTCTGTTATTAGTTGTATACCTATAGCTGCATTTCGGTACAGAAGTAGATCATTCCACAGATTACAAGTGTTCTCTTTCCTTTTTATCGGTGAGGTTTCCACATTTAAAACACTATATTCCAACCAGCTTCTGTGGCTAGTCTGAAACCAATTCCAAGAAGTAAACATCAATGAAAGAGCGATGTTATATTCGGTATGAAACAAAGAAAGGATAAAAGATGACCTTAATTAATAATCTTAATTAATGTTACTGCGAGTCTTGTAAACGGGTTACCCCGATGTAATATGATTAGCGACTTCACTTTGTACGTAGATGGAAGGGTTAATAAGAACAAGTAATTTACTTCTATCAATATCCCTAAAATGCAAAACAACCAAGACAGTTACGTAAAAGCTTTTTCTGAAGTAGATGTAAAAACGAATTACAAAATTACACAACCGCAGCAAAGTTATTGGCGACAAGAAGCACTTCCGTAGTCAGTCACCAGTTTGGATACTACAATGTGGATACAAGGATAGCAACGACAATAACTTTGAAGTTATAAGCAATTAACTAAAAGATAACCAATTGGAGATAATATAAACTTATGTTCATTGGCACTGAGGTGCCGTCTGCAACACGTCAATCAAATTGCTAGAAATATGGAAGCCTGAAGAGACCCAATATCTAGGGTCCTATATGTACACGGCAATTTTTTCATCTGTGTGTACCTAATATAACAAGATAATCATTATTTAATCATTTAATTGTGTCTTAATAATTCTTAACAATCTGGAAGATGCTGTTTTATTACCGATTTTCAAATACGAAATTGGCTGGGTTGCACATAGTGTACAGAGAAAGAGTGAGAGAGGACAGAAGTATCTTCGCTGTTTACATTACAACGCACCCAAGAGCTGTGATTTTATTACACAAATTAATAAGATTTATTAATATTTGCATGCCATAACGCGAGCTGTTCCAGATATTTCCTTAGATCTTGAAAATCATTGCCGTCGGATTGCTATGCCAAGACTGCAAATTGAGTTCAACGAAGAGACTCACGCAATGATTAACTAATGGACACTACAGATTCAGTGGACTCTCACGGCTGTAAGGTCCCTATGACGCTATCTTGACTAATGATTCAGCTGAAATGACGGAGAATAACTTCGCATTAAAGTTTGGAGAGGAATGTCACACGCAACAGAGCTATCAGAGACCTCAACTCAAACATTGGAAGCGGTATCGCCCGCAGTTCTCCTTGACTCTGTCACGAACCAAATGATAGAAGAGTTCTTCTAGACTTCAAACAAGCCATGTACCAACTGTACCTTGGATACAACCTCCGCACACTGTTCATAAGAAGAAAAAATCATTTTTAGTTCCATTTCTATTTCTGTACTTTATTTACTCTAACCTTAAAGGGAAGTAGGACTGAAACTGTATTTTGTTAAGAGATATTTTAAGCTTTGGCATATGATTATATCATATCCTCAGAGGCAATTTTTATAATAATAGTAACATACAGGTACGAAGGGTCGGGCACAGTTTTCTTAGCCTTATATGTATTCTAGACTGCATTTAGAATAAAGTGTTTCCAGTATAAAATTTTCGCATACATTTTCAGACATTTATCCGAAGTTGTGCCTATATAATGCAAAATGCTTCTAAGTTGTATAAGATAAATATCCTGTAATATTGTTTATATGTTAATTCAAAAGAATGTTAAGTGATATACTACCCTGAAATGCTAAAAGTTCAAAATAGAACCACCAGACAGCAAAATCTAGCCCACGTCCAAACTATCTGTTTATATAGGCGTGAAATTTTGGTTCGGATAGTCAGAAGCATTAACACAAGAAATATTTTACACCAAATAAAATGCTGTGACACTGGTTGACTTACGTTCTTTAAGAGTAGAAAAAGGTAAAGCCCTTTCTTAGTCATTTACACAGAATGATGAAGTATGATGTACTTGTTAATGAAGTTAGTACAAACACTAATTTATCACAAATGTATGCACTCTGAAGTCTTCATTAGAATTATTATTTTTATAATTTTTTTTTCACTTGGAAACCTTAGGAGACGAATAAAACTTGCTGCTGGAAAAATGTAGAACTCTCGTTGAAATATTGCATGTCACACGTTTGTACAATAAGCAGCATTCTAAATATGCTTGTATTTCCATACAGAAGTGCGTGCGACTCTTATACAATTTTTAACATTTCCGTTTTATATTTTACTTTCCCTTGCTCTGCTGCTAGCACCTCGTTACTGAAAAAGTAGCTGAATATCTTCTTACACATTGTATGTGACAATGACCATGTTGCTTACTTTCAAGTAATTTCTGGGAAATTATTTATCCTGAATGATGTACTTGGTTGGAAGGTTCACTTTTGATTAAAAACGTAACAAATAAAAGTGGATCTGTGATGGGCAGTAGGAATAGCATTTTAAAACTTGTTTATAAGTTTGGGTATTTTATTATGGGAAATGCTATTTTTACTACTAGTATTATTTTTGCTGATATTATTTTTATTTAAATATATGTGTAGAAACCATAAGTAAAGACAAATACAAGCAAATAAAAGAAACAAAAATAAATTTAAAGTCAAATAGATGAACTAAGGAATGTCCGAATTCTACAACTGTTTTTGTACTCTTAAGAACGCGTTTAACAGCAAAGAAAACAAGTGAAAATAAACGCATCCTTTGGAGATTCGAACCGGATTAGACCCTGAGCTAATGCTAGTTGACGGGTAGATCAAGAGAGTATATTAATCAGGTTATAAACTGGTAATCAAATCATTTATTGAAACTACTTAAATGAAGGATCATTTCACGTTTATAGATGATTAGGCTAAAATGATTTATGCGGAAAAATGTATTTATATAAAGTGATTTCAATACACAATTTCAAAAATATATATAATTGGGTCCATTTATAACGCGAATATAATTTGTTCAACTGTTAAGGCAAAATTTAGTGTACAGCTTATCTGAAGATAAATAAAAGATTTGTTAATGGCTTTGCTTCTTGTGACAGATAATATCATTTAAAAAGTATCTTTTTGTTGTAATTTTTACGTCCTCCAACGTTAAGTCCTATCGTACGGTGAATGGAATGGGTGAAATGATGCTCAAATGTGTCCAGGGTCCATGGAGCTTAGAGCTACCTGACATTCGTCTGTACGGATAAGGGAAAACCCCGGAAAAATCCTTATCCAGACCAAGTATGTAGCAAGTATTTACTCTGTTACTTATAACCGTCAACCCAAATAGCTACGTCAGAAATAACCGTCAGCTTCAATAACGGTTTGTCACACCTCGTTTCAAGGGTACAAACTAATATGGGTGTTGCATTCTCCGTAGCGAAAGCATTAAACAATGCCTTGCATATTAAATATTTCTTTACTCACTGGGCTACGATGCATAACACTTAGCAGGCAACACTATGTATATGTTAACAATTTTCGCTTCTTTACTTAAGGCTGACGTCAACGTAATGTTAAATTCTGGGCCGGGAGAAGGCAACAAGAAAAGGGAAAGGATATTTTGGGGAAGAGGAAGAGTAGAGAAACTGGGAACCAGGAAGGTGACTTCCAGCGCCTAAGGACGTAAAGCTGGCAGTTGATTACTGCGACGAACCTCCTCGTTCGCTAGGCCACACACACTCAACAAATTCCTATAATCACAGGCAAGGTTGCCTGCCAGCCCAGCCCCCCCCCCCCTCTTCGCCCATCTTATACTGTCCTACGCTTTATTGCTCTCTTCTCTTCTTCCCTTTTGCCGCACTCGATAGCTAGATGCATGTAATTCCTTGCTGAAAAAAAAGTAGCTTTCTCCAATTCCGACATCCATTACGAACAAGAGTGCAAAAACTGTTAAATATCGCGATGTTAATCCTGAGAAATTAGTCCATTCTCAACGGATCAATTTTTAGAACATGTATTATTGTTTAACAAGGCAGTAATTTGCGTTATCCCTTCTCGTATGACAATGTCTAGGTATTAAACAACAATTGCAGAAGTGTAACATTCACACTAACACTTATACGCCCCTTTAACTGCACAGAGCCCCTGTGTTGTCCTTTCATACGTAGGGTCCTTAAGGAGAGTGCCACGACAAATGAACAAGTACATTAGCGCAAGTAAATAAAGAAAACTTATCAAAAACTAACATGTGACATTTTGGAATACTATGGTTATTAATTTGGGTGCTTAAAGAGCCTAACAAATCATGTTACTACAGAGTCGAACAAAATTGATGGAATAGTGTTCAAAAGTCTTTGACGTCATTTGAGGTAAAGGTTAAATCGGATTACTGTCCTCCACAGGAGAGAAAGTCTCCAAGGACTGAGACGCAGGAGGGTTGGAGAAGGTTCCCACACCCTCCCTGGACAGGTTTATGACAGTAGAGTTACAGACCATTCAAAAACATTCTGACGACTTCTACATTTGTGAATGAATCTTCTCGGTTTTAGTGTACAGAGTGAATAGGGCGCATGTTTTTTTTAACGGTTCTACTCCTTGTGTAACATGCGTTCTCTGTCACACACATTCGCTGTCCTTGTCCCACTGTGTAAAGGAGCACATTCCTTTCAGGGACCTTCTTTGCGTTGCTGGACAGTACTCAACGATGATAAATTGATCAATAAAAACTCTAAAGAAACCTTATCCAGGAAACTCATGCCGGTGGAAATTCGAACTCCAGCATAATAGTTGAAGGACCAAACTGGACCGCGGCCTAGAGCTGACATGCCAGCTTCTGATTCCCGAGGTCGGGGGGTTCAAGCTCATCAGAGAGTGATGGACTTTTATGGGCGTAATGATTCTTGGCAGGGCTTCCTTCTAGATCTACAGGGAAGTAAAGCTGGTGGTCTCGATCACACATTTACGGCACATAAAAAACTTCATGCATGAAAAAGAGGCCTCTAAGCAAAATAAACCAGTCCTTCACGCCAAAAACCGAATGAGACGCATAGAACCATTGACAGTGTTCAAAAAACAAAAAAAAAAGTTGGTCCCTTGGATATTTTGTGACGAAACTTAACACATGGTTTAAATTACACAGATGTTTAAATAAACACTAATTTACTCTTTGCTTCTCAGCTAGGCTACGAATTGTGCAGTAAACGATTATATAATCCGCCTCAAACTAGAACGAAACTGCTGTAAACAAGTGGGAGGCAAGAAAGAGAAGACAGACATACTTTAACGGAACGGTCTTACGCTGCTCATTGGTGGAGGAAAATTCACAGATATTTATAGAGATTAGATTAGATTTTTATTGTGCATATTCCAAAATTTTACAATTTACATCCTTTGGCTACATTTATTTGTCTTTACCTTGTTGTTACCTTGGCTTACATGGCACCCTGGTCTTCTGCTCTGCCATGTAGCTCTTAACCTCCAATCCTCCTTGTTACTTAATTAGTCCCATTCTTTCCCCTCATCTTCCTTTTTTAAATTCTTTACATTTCCGGCCCATTTTTCTTTTACTTTCTGCAGGAAATCACCAATGCTTCTTACCTTCTTTTCCTCCGTGCCCGTTAACATTTTTATAGCTACTATCCTCTTCTCTACTTTCTCCCATTTTACCTCCCAACCCTCTTATCTCCACATCAACCTCATCGCATTATGTTACATAGTGTTCTATGCTTCCTTCTCCCACACACAATTCACAAATTCCCTTTTCCCTACCTCTTATCCCTCTTAGAAATATTGTTCCTGTTCTCATCCAAGCTAACCCTTCTCTCTCTTGCCTGTTGCAGTAATCCACATATGCTTCTCGTCCCCAATTTCTTTTTATTTGTTTGTGAAATTGTAATGATTTCATATTTTCTAGACTTCCCCATATGTCCTGTCTTTCTATTTCTTCTATTCTGCATTTTACCAATTTACCCACATCGCTTTTATTCTTTTCCTTTAATCTCCATATATCTCCCATTCCTATTTTTTCCATTATTCTTCCTAGAAATCAGCCAGTAACCTAAGAGCGTTGTATTAAAAGTATCTTAAACTCTCTCTTTCTCGAATCCCATATGTTTACAACAGGATCATTCTAGTTTGACACACTATAAATGTCCACAAAATAAACAGAATTAACAAGAAGTTACAGGTAATTATGTTAGATAATCCCGTTCCTTTTAAAGATCAGATATTGCACTTTTCCGCAGAAAGAAAGACCATAGTGACAGGTTTCAAACTTTTCTATATAGATATATGCACCTCAGACGAGAAAAATCGCATCCAATACATTACCGGAACTTCGGTAGCCGATATAAAGTTTACTGGGGGAAAGTTTCCCTTCCTTTCTCCCCCGTAGCAAGTGCCGATGGCGAGCACTTTCCTTTTCAACAGAACCCTCACTACTTCTTGTCCCATGGCCACGAACCATGCATTCCTCTCGTACTATTCTAAAGAATATTGCTAGCGGATCTTCACGAAGTCAAAGCTTGAGGTGCGGGGATGAAGTGACAAGGTAGACGACCATGAGGATGTTATAAATCTCTGGCACATTCTTTGTTATTCGACATTAATAGTGGAGAAATGAATTCCTTCTCACCAACAAACATCCCTAATGGAACTGGAGTCCATACCGCATACCCCTGAAAACCTGCCTTCCTGGACAAACGGACAACGCGTAAAAAGTGCTAGTAGATTTAACCTTATTAGATGGCACCTGTTTCTAATCAAAAGTTATATAGACAACAGGATTTGGTGTCAAATAAAATGATACCGTTATCACACCACGATAGCAAACTACGTGTTTGTTGTTACTTTAATATGAAATGTCTTATGAATAATAAAAATCCTTTTAAACAAAGTCTTACGCCCGATTTCACCAACATATTTTAAAATCGACGTTAACAAATGCAACGTAACAACTGTCACAGCGTTAACAAAAGTGTTAAAATTCTTGTATTTCACCAACTTGTTTTCTGAAAATGTTAACAAACGCGTGTTAACGCCGAGAGACTTATAAATAGTACAGATATAGAAGGCTGTGGATGAATCTTATTATTTTCTGAACGTATTGCGATGCGCTTTTGTTTTTACTTTCGTTTACACACGTCTGAAAAAAATGGCGGGTGAACAAAATCAGAAGAAGTCGTGGGACAAATTTCTTATTAATCGAGAAAAAATTGTTAGTTCAATTAGTAACTAAATATAAGGATATTGTGGAAAGTAAGAGGATGGATGCGATAAATATGAAGGAGAAAGATAAATTGTGGGAAAATATTGGAAATGAGTTTAATTCCAATGCAACTGTCATAATTAGAAGTACGAAGCAACTTGGTCAATATTACGTAAATTTAGAACCAGGTGCGAAGGACAGAAGTGACGAGAGACTTGAACGTCTCAAGATGGGAGGTGGACAGTGAATTATAAAATCTAAAGTAATTAATACTTGAAGCAAAGGCGAGATCAGCATATTCCTATTCGATACATGTTCTAACCTCTCTTTTACTTGCCCGCCTCGGTAGCGTGGTGGTAGAGTGCCTCACGTTCATGAAGTTCCGAGTTCGAATCTCGGTCAGGGCGAGTTATCTGGATAAGGATTTTTCCGGGGTTTTCCCTTATCTTGAAAGACCAATTTCGGGTAGCTCCAACCTCTATGTTTCATGTGAACAGCAGCTGGGTGTACTTGAAATTTTCGTGTCACACCCCGAAAGTGCTTTATTTTGGGGGCGAGGGGGAGAGAAATTCATCAGATCACAATATATTTATTTCCACTGAAACCTCCGTATCGAAATTTTGCGTGGAGTTCAATACCCTTTCTACCTACGTGATAGGGAAATAAAAACTTCAATGCCATCTTATATCGGATTTAAAAACGTTTCAATATGCAAATCATAATAAAAATGCGAAAGCTTACACAAATTTAATTTTCAAAACGAAACTCTTTTGCTATTCCAAATTTTGAAATTTCCTCCTCTTGTGCACAAACACAAGAGGAATGCATGATTCATTGAGGACCACTAAAGCATTGGCTTTGGCTGAAACGTGTTCTGGTGTTAGTGAGCAGTGCACGCTAAGCACTTAACTTGCTTCCATCACGCTATATCAGCATGCCAGGAGACCTGGAGCGCGAGTTGATGGACGAGCCGTCCGCTATCTCCTGCATTTACCACAACGCTGTACGTTAAGCGGTCTCTGCAATAAACGGAAGGGACCAATATAGAAAAATACCTTCATCGATGAAGGACACGATACGCATGTCAAGAGTAGACGCTTCCACTTAATCGATCCGATTCACTATTGTGAACAAAAGCTTTCTTCCACTACCTTGCTTAAAGCTACAGTCATTCATTCTCATGTTTATTTTATCTGGCCAGGTATCTAAAGATTCAGATAAAAATGGATGCATGTAGTTCATAAATCACTGTGCAGGATCTTTCGATAAACTCCTTTGTTTCTAGGTTTTAAAGCTTTTAACGCCCCCACGTCTACTGCCATCAGATTTGAGAGTGAAACATTTCTCCCTCTTGAAAAATTCAATGCCACAGCCGGGATTTGAACCACGAATCTACTGGTTTTCGTGCAGTCGCTCTTACCCATTGAGCTACCATAGTCAATTTGCCGTCATGACATTAAATTCTCCAATTGACTCATATATTTCCCCGGTAAACCACCTTAGCTAGTGTGAAGAAATGAATAATTTCCATCAATTAACTTAAACTGCTCTCACTTTCTTTCTAATTGTTCTTCTTCACTTCATGCACAAATTTTGCACACTCAGTTATTTTCTGATATAAAATTATTGCATAGTGGAAAGAAAAATGGCAAAAAATAACAGATCCTTTCTAACGCCTGCATTGGTTACCAGATGAAATCCTCGTGAGCTTTATACTTGGTATTTAATAACACCTAAAACAAAACTGCGATTCTTTATAGTCATAAGAAACAGGTTATATTTCAGTGTTCTGGCGCTTTCCCAGATGTTTCTACTTTTTTTATATAATCATAATTATAATAATAATTCCACCGATGTTTGCAAACATTTTATTGCAGTTATTTTTTATGAAAGCACAATTAGTGGTTGCTTCAGGATGTTTCTAATGGTATCATTAAATTGTGCTAAATAACATTAGTTTACTTTAATATAGAGATGGTGAATTCTGAATCTTCAAATCGTAAGTTATAGAAATTTGATTTTCCCCACATAACGCAATGCTTTACGTTATTAGTGCTTTCTTTCTCAGAAGCTGAGAAACTTATAAAGCTTAAAATGCATAGAACTTTAATATTATTGCGTTAAGGAATCACGGTTTCACTGCGCAGAGAAAAGTATTTAAAAATGTTTATAGAATTTTCAGTATAAATTCGGATTATAATCTCTTATGTTTTAAAAGTAGAGAGTTTTGGAACAAAGCCCATTAGAAGCTAAAATTCTGACAATACCACTAATAATAACAACAATAATAACAACAACAACAACAACAACAACAACAATAATAATAATAATAATAATAATAATAATAATAATAATAATAATAATAATAATAATAATAATAATAATAATAATAATAATAATAATAATAATAATAATAATAATAATATATGTGATATATAAATATTATTACTATTATTATTATTATTATCATCTTCTCTTTACATCTCAGAACACAAATTAAACTTACAGAACTGCCTCTAGGCTCTGGTGGTTAGCCCTCAAATCCAGAGATCTTGGGTTTTATGCTCGGCTAGCGGTGAATGTATCTTTAGCCAGGATTAATTCGCATCCTTCCCATCCTTCCTAAGGTCTTGAAGTATGAGTAAGATTGGAAATCTGTGTTTGTATGTGTCCGGTCTCCAGACCAATCAGCAGGAAGAGTTCTCGGTATAACTATAGCGGCACTGACAGTTATCGGTTCAGACGCAGAGCACTGAAGATGTACACCGCAGTTGTGGAAGAAACAGCAACCTCAATCTCCAGTAGACATAATAGCCCGGAAATGACCTGAAAGCCTTACGTTCTCTGATGATGGCGTAACTATTCTTTCCAATAGCGGATAGATATATACAAGAAATAATATGCTTCATCTCATCCCAATCTTGGAGACATTCCTTAGCAATCTTCTCAAGTATTTCTAGCATCAAGATAGCAATACGTTGTTCACTTGTTGGCAACATTGTTTGCGATATGTTTTGGGGTCCTAAATCCAGTTGAGTGTGCAAGAGTAAGTCATCTGCCAGGCATGCATCATGAGGGTGGCTGGGTCTTTGTGGAGCGCTGCAACCATTCTCGCTTGCAATATATACATTTTTTACGAAAACTGCGAAAGGACGTCATTTTTATTAGATTAAGGCGATGAAAGCGCACGAAATTATGTGGGGTAGCCAGCAAAGAAGAGGCAGGCAGTAAAGTATTAAATGAAAAAGCTTGCGCTGAAAAGCCTTGCCGCGGTATTGCCTAGCGGTCTACCCGAAGCACTGAGTGTTCTTTATTAGCTTTATTTATGTGGTTGCTTAACTGCAATTTGAAAGAAAAGAAATTTAATCTCCTTTCTGAGCACTTTGAACCAGCAGGCAAACACAAAACTTCATTTTTAATATTAATAAAAAAGGGAGGGGTGAAATTCCCCCTTAAAAACCCATATAAACAGACAAAGGCCTTAATATGGATACTGCTAAATATGAGTCAAAAGAAAACGCTTCTAATTAAAGTAGAAAAAGACGACAAATACGTGGATGGAAGAAGATGATGCAGTTGGTCATCACGACATTACAGTAATATCTCTGTCACGAGACGTGTAGTAATGACTTCAACAGCCAACCAGCCATGTCAAATATTACAATGTTTTTGGTCAAACAGATACACAAGTATTAGTGTACATATAACTACTTCGGAATACATTTCCTTTTGAAATAACCAGGCATCAGAGCTTCAAGAATATCAAACCGACGTTCGGAGTCACGTTGCTAGTTTTTATCGAAAGCATATTAAAAATAATTAACTTGTATGAGAGGACACAACCACCATTGGCTTTGTTCGGCAGAAAATCAGTACCAATAGCATTATAAGCTCAGTAAAGTCTCACTGCCAATCAGAAATGTGATATATGTAAAAGAGAACCGGGTTTATCCTGAATGACGTGACAGGCTTCCGCGTTCATTCAGTTATCAGCAGTGTTGCCAACTTCAGTTGATGACAAGTGGCTAAATGTTACTGTCAAAAATATCAGACTTAAGTATAGAGAGGAATTTCCTAAGCTTGTAAAATAATTTTCCGGACCTGTAAAAGAATGTCTTTTATTCACGAACAATTTTCTACCTTTTAGACACAAAATGCTCATGAGTAATATTTAGGGTTGTGCAGAACAACCAGTCATCTCCATGAAGATCAGAGTCCATACTTAACAGATATTACTTCTTGAGAACTTTGACATGAAAAAACTAGGAAAGGAACATGTGGGTTTCCTGAGATGTGCAATTCTGCACTCTACAAGGGTCACTATGGCATCTCCCTTCGTACAAGAATGTAGTCATTTGATTAAGTTGTTTACGTCACACCACAAGATGGCAAACCATAATATTGACAATGAATTATCTACGTTTTCCTAGTTGAATACAATTAAGTACATAATTACTATGATAATATTAAGAAGCATGACAATCCCTGTGCATTTATTTAAGGACCGTTTTGGTACCAGGACTACATCTGGACCACTATTAATTATTATTATTATTATTGTTGTTGTTGTTGTTGTTGTTGTTGTTGTTGTTGTTGTTGTTGTTGTTGTTGTTGTTGTTGTTGTTGTTGTTGTTGTTGTTGTTGTTGTTGTTGTTATTATTATTATTATTATTATTATTATTATTATTATTATTATTATTATTATTATTATTATTATTATTATTATTATTATTGCCGCGCCATGGCTGAGTGGCTACACCCCTTGGCTCTCACCTAGGCGGCCCGGGTTCAGTCCCAGTCGACCACAAAATGGGATTTGTGGTGGAGAACATGGCACTGGGGTGGGTTTACTTCGGGTCCTCCGGTTTCCCCCACCATCATTTCACCAATTGCTCCATCATTCATTCATCTCAGGCGTTGGGACGACCCCTCAACCCTGATTTCATCTCTCAGGGCAGATGCTTCGGGTCCCTCGTTCTGAGGGAACCCAAGCGCCTCCTAACGTCAGCATTGACGAGAAAGGGAGGAAAAAAATTATTATCATCATCAAGTAAATTCTGAAAAAGACAAACACATCTTGATGGCAATAATTTAATGGCTATTTGGAATTCTTTTCCATGATAAGTTCAGAAGAAGCGTTTGCCATAAACATTACGGTTATGTCCTTCAGCACTGCAAGTAAGTCTTTGACGTGGCAGTTGGTTAAATCTGTATATACTAATTCGTATGTCGTCATTAGGTACGTTATCTATGAATCAAGACGCTTTGGTAATCTATTACAAAAAATCGTGTTAAGTAGGTATTTAGTTTTCCCATGGCAGCTCAATAGTTAGAGCGACTGCACAGAAAGTGAGAGAGACGTCTTCAAATACCAGTGAGGGCTTTTAACTTTTCACCAGATCCTACCTTCAAAACTGCTTAGGTCGGATGCGGATTTGTCATGGTAAACAATAAATAATAAACCCTGTTTTTGTTGGCCCTCGTAGCCATGGCCGTTAGAGCGTATGTCTCCAGCGTTCCGTCGCGTAGTGTGTCGCGGTTTCGAGTCCCGGCTTGGGCAGGGGTGTATTGCGCATTATGTATGTGTCTGTGTATAACTAGAGAAAACATTTTCCTTCCATGGCCAAATGAGTTCTTCCTCAAAGGCCCCCGCCCCCAAAAACAACTGTTTTTACCCATCGCTTCCCCGACAACGTTGCGTTCAAGTCATCTTTTATTGGACTAATCATTTATTTGTTTACACGAATTAGCATGTTATATTGAGGAAAGTTATTGGTAACTCGTTGCAAAACGAATACACCAATGTCGTTCCTTGGATAATGCTTGTTTATTGATACATACTTGATTTAAGTCAGTTGTAGAGAGAGGTGATAGGTTTGGATGGAGCCTAATGTTGGTTAGATAAATCTATAAACTTTAAACCTTAAGGTTTATAGTGATTTAGGAGAATGTGCCATTCGTCTCTGCTTCCAAGTAAAACTGTGAAAGATAAATATATTAAAGAGAAATTGGAGATACGAAAATATTGTAATTTCCATAGTAACTTTTAAAATATAAAGCAAAATCGTCAAGTAACTAAAGGGACTAATGTCACTAAGCCACTTTTGCCCCTAGGTCGTGTTTTGTGTCCATAGACAACAGTCTCAAGGTGAGGATCACTGCTGCCAGAATCTGTAGCACTCGTGTTCATCATGCCTGCCTGAGATCGTAGTTCGGAGATAGAAACTAATGTAATTTACGTGAAATGCACCGTGAGATGAGTTTACAGTGAATAACTAAATGGCCACTATCTATTACGGTAATGATAGCTGCTTAGCTGAGAGGGACCTGTGAATTGCAACCGCTGGGAACAACCGCAGCTAGATACGAAAGTGCTGTTGCAACTTGGATCTCTATATACCAACTGTGTCAGACTGCTTCAATCCTGATGTAACCGTCTGACTGGGAATAGAGACATATGACCGCTAGGGTGATGATTGGTTCAGGGAAGATAAAGGGTGTTATATTTTATTTGCATACTTTCTCAACTCCAATGAACAGTCCAACGGTCGTTTGTCTGTCACTGTCTGTCTTCCCTCACAGATATTTGCATCAGGATTGAAGCAGTCTGGTATAATACACTGCGATCCATATAAACCTGCACCACTTCAATAATAGGACACATGTGCAACTTTGGGAGAATATAATAGACAACCGGAAGATTATATAACACTATTTATATCTAAGAGAAAATGTTGGAAGTGTCATCCACCATCATAGATTATATTACACTATTTATATCTAAGAGAAAATGTTGGAAGTGTCACCCACCATCATCTATACATGTTTGCACTCGTCTCACCGTATTCTCTGAAGTGTTACGCAGGGTATCCTCGCCAATGTTACTTATTTCGGTTCGAATGGCTTCCCTGAGAACATCAATTATCCGTGGCCTATTCTTGTACACTCTTTCTAGATACCTCCACAAGAAAAAATCCGGTGTGGTTAGGTCAGGGGATCTGGGGAGGGACACAGATCTTTTGAGATTATTCGATTATCAAATAAACTGGTTATAAGTTCCGTGGTGTCATAAGATGTATGGCACGTTGGTCCACCTTGCTGGAAACAACCTTCTCTCAATTCGATATCATCTCCATAAAACTTCACAGAATATGGTGAGACGAGTGCAAACATGTATAGTAGCTGGTGGAGGACTTTTTCAACATTTTCTCTGAGATGTAAATAGTGTAGTGTAATCTCCCAATTGTGTGATATATTCCTCTAAAGTTGCATGTATGGCCTATTATTCGTTTAAAAGTTATGGCCTATTGAAATGTTTTAGGTTTATTCGCACTATATGTTGTGACTTTGTGGATTCGTAGAATTAAAAGCCCAACTTGCAGAAATTCTAAATGTTCTTTATTTCCGTAGAAATACACTTTCAGATTACAGCAGAATTACGTTACGTACACAATCACAATCCACCAAGGCCGATGACCATAGCAGACAGCGTTCTGATTACATCTGTTTACAGCACTACTGTTAAAACATCTGTACAGCTGTTTACTCTCCTGTTTACGACTGCCCTTGGCGAGTCGTCCCTTCTTTAAATACCTCCACTGACAATTCCAGACTGTTCCAGAACAATCAAGAAACCGAACGCTCTCCATCAATCAAGATGTTACCATAATAATCTAACTTTTTCTGTTTTAGCATGCCTTTTATCTCAGTGATACACTATCCGACTGTTATCTTTATCTGCAGGCTCTTTGTGTACACAACCGCGCTTATCTCTCTGCACCGATCTTTCTGTGATTTTCGCCGCGACAATATCTATGCTCATATGGACGATTTAGAACACAGGTTGGTACATCTTCAGGGAGCATCAGTATCTGGAATCTTTAGACAGCGATTATAAAAAATGCACAGCGTGCATGCAATTCTGTTTCCAAAATGTGTTGTTGTTGTCGAGTACATTATTTAAGATCGTCACGATGAGCAAGTTAGGCAGTTACGTAAACCATTTACCTACAAGCTACTGAAATGCATGACAAAAATCAGTCAGATCTCGTTAAGTTTTGGATAAGGGAATATTTCAGTACAGTGGAAAGACTATACTGAGCTACGCGACAGAATATTAAAGAAATAATACAGGCTGCTCTGCCAAGCATGCGGTGATACCAGACTGTTAATAGAGCATATCACAAATTCTCTAAATGGTTACATCATGTTAATTTGTCAGTGACTTACGACGGAGCAGAGAAAAAAGTGCTTTAAGCCTATTTACGTACGTTTGCATTTCCTGCAGCCATGTTGGATTGGCATTGCCCAGCTCTGTCTTCTTTGTTTTGCCACCAATTAATATAAAACGTTTACTTCGTGGGTAACGGGGTTATTTATGACTCAGCCAAGATTCTACTTGTGCAGTAGTCTGAGAAAACTTCAAGTTAGCTTCCTTAGCAACAGGCTCAGACATAACTGCGAATGTAAACATCACGACTTGTGTTAAACTATTATTACTGCAAACACAGAAATAGATGCCACATTTTGTGTGCCTAAATGATACACGTGCAATTGCTGTAGTCAAACCCTTCATGACGTCATCTTTATTGTGCTCATTACCCCCGAGCTGGGTTCCCCATTTACAGCTTGTTTAGCGTTGGTTTACTTAGCGGTATATTCTTATAAAGACGCAAGCTATGAGCATGGCTTCATTTCCAACATTTACGATGAAACTACTGACTGACGCTGGACAAACATGACATTACTTTAATAATGACGGATGACACAAAAAGCTTTTAACACTTCTTTTAAACACGATAGCTCAATTTGCAATGTCCATATTCGTCTAACATACAGCATTATACGGGGGCTGTTCAATAAAGAATGATCACATTATTTTTTTTTTGACAACGTACCTTTACTCATCCCCAAAATTTTGATGGTCCATCTCAAAATAGTCTCTCCTGAATGCGATGCACTTGTCCCAGCGTTTCTGCCAGTCTTCAGAGACATGCTGGAAACCATTTTTGAGAGATCCTTCAAAATCGCCTCCGCAGCCTTCACCACTGCTTCTGATAATGGATAATGCCTCCCACGAAGGCGTTTCTTCAAGTTAGGGAATAGAAAAAAGTCACATGGCGCTAAATCCGGACTATAGGGAGGGTGAGAGATGCACTTCACGTTGATTTTTGCAAGATATTCAGCAACATTGGCAATATGTGGCCGCGCATTATCGTGGTGCAGCATCCAGCCTGCTTCACGGAAATGTGGTCTTTTGCGCCTGAGCTGGACTTGCAATGTTTTTAGGACATTCCTATAGTATTATCCAGTTACTGATGTGTGTGCACGTACATGCTGATAAACCATTCCACGAATATCAAAGAATGAGATGACCATAACGTTCCCAGCAGAAGCAACCACTTTTGCTTTTTAGTTGGTGATGAAGGAGATTTCCACACTGAGCTTTGCTGTTTGCTCTCAGGATCAAAATGATTCAGCCAAGTTTCAACAGCAGTGATTGCTTTTGAAAGAAACTCCGGATCTTCCTCTAACATCAGCTTTAACTGCATGTACACCTGCATGCAAATGTACTTTTGTTCGGAAATTAACAGTCTTGGAGCCCATCGCGCACAAATACGTCTCATGTGTAATGTTTCTGTCACCAACGTGTGGGTGGCACCCAATGAAATATTCAATATTTCAGAAAGTCATAAAGTCATCTTAAGGTAATTCGTCTATCCCCTCTCACAATTACAGCAGCAGTGTTGATTGTTTTTTTTCCTCGTAAGAGCAGTAACTGGAGCACCGGGTCCACCTTCCTTTGAAACTGTATGTCTCCCCTCTTTAAACATTTTAAACCACCTTCGAGCTGTGCTGTAGGGAAGAACAGACTCTCCATAGGTCTCCTGTAACATTGTATAGGCGTCAACTGAAGATTTGCTGAGACAAAAACACAATTTCAAAGCCGCATATTGTTCTTCGCGTGTTACCTCCATTGCAACGGTAGGCGATACTGAACATGTCTGAAATTGCCTGGTTCTCACAGGCCGGAACTAGGAGTACCAACAATTAAACTACTACGGCGTGTTCGTTTCACATTAAGCTAAAACAATTAAATAAGACTGAATTTTAGAGCGAAGAATTATGGCCGTAAAAAATTATGATCATTCTTTATTGAACAGCCGTCGTATTTTGTGGCTACTATAGTTTGGATCCTGAAAATATGAAGATACCGTGTGCTGATATGCCTGCTCATTACCCAAATTGCAAATGTCAAACGAAACACTCAAAGAATGTCTAGGACAACAGACCTATAGGTACAAAAAAGTAAATAGAGAGAAAAAGGAGGAATATTTCTCGCTCCAATTCTACACAAGCACAACTTCGTAAACAGTTTTATCCCCTTTTCCAAAGATCAAGCTTTAAAACAGCCTCATTTCCTCTTTTGCGACGACATACGAATGCCGAGAGCAACGTGTTGACGGCGTAACTTCAGTTTCCAATTTAGAAAAAGAGATCTTTGTGCCGTGGAATATATATGGTGCTACATCCTGCCTAAAAAGGAAATGGAAAATTACGTACGCTTTATTTTCCATTTTTCTTCTCCAGAGTTTCATGTATATGTATAATGACGACATTTTATAAGCTCCCACAACATTGCATCTCATTTTTTTCAGCATCGAAGGAAATTTGTGTTCCGAAAGAATGGCGTAGTAATCTGAATGGTAAAAATGCGAAATAGCTTATCAGTCATGAGAAGAGTGGGCATAACTGTAGGATTTTTCTAATACAGTGAGATTTACCTAACTTTGACAGCTACACAACCACATTTTGAGGTTTAATTGTTCACCAAATTCACCTCCTTATTTCCCCAGAATGGCTTTCTGGATTAACACGACGAAGGAGCTTAGCTTTAAAGAAACATTTGCATTTAAAAAAGATCTCTAAATACGTTATTGACAGATAATTCTCAAAATTTACTAATATAGTAAAGTAGCTATTGCTTTTAAAATCTACTAGCCCGCCTCGGTAGCGTAGATGGTAGCATGTTTGCCTCACGTTCTAGAGGTTCTAAAGGTCCCGAGTTCGAATCTCGGTTAGGGTGAGTTACCTGGACTAGGTGTTGTCCGGGGTTTTCCCTTATCCATAAAACGAATGTCGGGTAACTCTAAGCTCCATGGACCCTGGACACATTTGAGCATCATTTCACCCATTCATTCACCGTCCGATATGACTTAACGTTGAAGGACGTAAAGTTAAAAAAATCTACCACTTAAGTGAAGGTCTTGGAACAGAAGTTCATGTAGCTCTAAATTAACAGGCAACTATTTTCCTAATGCTGTGTTCCTTGAAGAAAGTAATGAATTCTTAAGCTTTCTGTGGATCCAAATTATTTTTACAGAAAGTTAGTTGCAATTTATTGTAAATTTGGCACAGTTCCAATACAGCTGCAATAGCTCTGCTGCAAGGAGAGGAATATCATTCCCAAGTCTCGAGTCTATTCCACTTCTGAGAGGTCCTGGTATGATCTCGTAAGTAAATTGCTGAATGGTAAGTAGTGACACTGGTTGAGCAAACTCGCCTTGCCGTTAGGGGTAGCATCATTCTGATCACATCCTATAATGTATTGTATTGTCACCGATGACATCGTTGTGCTGTCGCGAAAATAGGGAGTCGAGCGCGTGGGCAGGAGAGCTGGACGCTTGCCAAGAAAAAGAAGAGACAGCGAGAGGCTCCGGAGTTTTTTATCTTTCTTTTGCCACCGCGAATGTTCTCGGAAGTTCTACGGCATTCTAGAAACAATGACTGGAGGTATAAATACCAGCAAGTGTTAGAAGCAGCAGTTGTGTGATGGTTATTGCGACAGTGGGCGTTGGAAGTGTGCCGCAGCGATTTCCTTCATTTGTTTACATGCGGCGGAGCACCGAGTCGACCTTGAAGACAGCTGATTGTCAATTTCACGTCTCCTTACTGCAATAAAGAGTGTTTTAAATTTCTGCAAAGCAGACTTTTTATTCTACGTAACCCTAGCAGCCACACAGTATGGTAGGAAGCGGAGGACGCAGAGGTTGTACGATTAAGCCTTATCCCAGTCCTCAATTTGTGTTACAGTGAACCTGCCATAGTTAGAGGATTCGTTCACGGCTACCTCAATTGTTATGTGTACTGTAACTAAGTATCTCAATAACAAACATCTGTAAAGCATACTTGCTGATCGATGGATAATAAATAATAAAAAAGTGCCTTATCCCATTTGGGTTGCTGCACGAAAGAGGAAAGTAAATTTGGTACTTTGGAATGTTCTTGGAAAAATTGCATGAGATACCATGCAGCGATTAATGATGCAGATCTTGTAGGAAATTGGCGAAAAATGAACGAACATAATTTATTTAATTGATAACTTCATGGCATTGCAAGAAATGTTCAGATGCTTTACTCATACACCCAAAAAGTTTACATTTGTACATAATTTTAAGAGATTTAAGACCCCATAGAGTTTGTCTTTATATTCAAAATGCATTTTAATATAACAACGAATTCACTAAGTCCATTTTTGGTACTGAAATATCAATCTCACGTGTGCAATACCAAAGAACGTTCTATGAGAAATACGAACCAAGGACAGCATTTGCTACTTTTTGCTGGGTATACGTCTTCGTTTCCTTTACGGGTTAAAGAAATAAAAAAGGTCAATAAAAGAACGGAAGAAGAAAACCTTAAGTGAATTTCCTTTACGCTGTCTTGAACATCGTTTAAATACAATGACTAAAGAAAATAGGTAGTATTTTAAAGACGCTTCACACGAGTGATTCTGGAAGTGACAATCATGCCTGGTCTTGCTTTCCAGCGTTGTCAACTCTTAAGACAAGTGCTCATTATTACGCATACATTGTAATAATAAGATTTCTCGAAGTTGTTTTTCCCCACAGTTTGATTTCATTTGTAAAACAAATACTTCAAGCGCATTCAGAGTTCATTCACTTCACTCACCGCCTGGAGGAATTAACTAAATGTGGATTTTCTCTGACTTTACAGTCCGATAAGTTAAAAATGACATTTTAAAACTTTCGAATGATGGTGTGCATTATCTTCACGTTTATACCGTCAGTACGCAATAATACATATGGAAAAACAATGAGGCTAAAGGAGACTTAATGGTAGCATAACAAGATGCCCAAAAAACACGCCCATTAAGAAAATGTTGGCGTAGGCAAAAAGTACCTACTTGTCCGGACCCTCCTACATGACTAAGGTGTATTTTCATGTTTTCTTCAGTCCTCAAAACTCACATGTGTCCTAAGTATGGCCTGGAACGTTTCCTTCCAATTCTGCCTTTTCCAAATATCATCTATGTCAACCGCATGTGGAATTTAACCACCTCTCACAAAAAAATGCATGAATCTTCTGATGCAGTCTAGCCTGATTGATGCCTCTTCTTCTGAGCTGAACTTCAGGACAAAAATGTCGATCATTTAATACAGTAGCTCAAAGACATACCTATGTAATACTACCAATCCCCTATATGAACTATTTCCATATACTAGGTTACCAAATAAATGAAATCACATCTATGGCTTGGTAGTCCAACATAATCAGCGATGACCTAAATTAATTAGAAAAACTGATGTGAAATATTTATTTTGCAATAAGTATCAAAGCTGGTTAATAACATGCTTTACATATATCATATGGTTCAAGTTTATGACACTTGATTAATTTCATTAGTTGTAATTTTTTTCCAAAGAATTTTCTCTTAGCTCTAAAATTTAGAATATCCAGGATACTTCCTCCTCTGATGTATACTAATCCCAATCTTGTTCTCAGTTTGTTTTTCTATGGAAGATTATCAGAATGCACTCTCTTTGTGTTCTTTGTGTTCAAGTATTTTGTGTATTTTACTAATCAAATACTCAGAACCTATATTCCACATTGCACTATTACAAGCCACAGTATATTCTAACATTCTACGTTTTCAAGTATGTATTTAACGTTGCAACCATGCATAATTCCTAATAAACCAAAATTTAAAAATTTTGAAGTGACAATATTATTAAAATGGTGGCCAAAATTGTAAATTCTAGATTTCCACATAGTGAGAGACACGAGAGTACAGTGTGGGCGCGATAAGCTGAGCCCTCGGGTTCCAAGTCCTCATTCGTCTAACTCCGTAAACACAGATGACAACTTTGAAACTTGTAATGCACGATACACTGACATCTAGTGGCTAATGCGCTAAGCTTTATCATGTGCGCCATATTTCGTTTTGATCAATTTCGAGGTTAATTAGCTATCCAGTTTACAACAAAGGTATGTTGTGCATGTTATGGCTCTCCAAAGGGGACATATTATTATTCGTCTACCTCCGCATAACTGTGATCTGAATGTAATTGAGCTGGTGTGGGCAAAACTAAGGAATGTTTTTAGACGATGCAACGTTACTGGAGATATGTCGGTTCCAAATCTGCGGAAACTTGCTATAGAAGCATTATCTTCCGTAACCGCAACGCATTGTAAGAAGGTCCAAGAGCTGGAAGTGAAATATTGCAGAAACGATGCTGTAATAGAAAATGCAATTGATGAAATTATCGTCAACACATCAGAGGATACTAGCGATGAAAGTGATGCACCGGACTCGAAGAATCACAAAGTGAATGAGTATTTATAGCTTTCATAATATTTATCTTCTATGTTTATGTTATACAAATAGTAAGTATATAAATATACAGCTTCAATTTACTATTTGTCCACATGTTTCACACTTGCAGCGCATATCTTCGCTTATCTTACACGCTATTTTGCTGAACTGTTGTTTCATTGCAGAAACAAAAGAGCGTTAGCTCTCACTTCTTCCTCTCTGCCCCCACCACACCGTAAATCCAGCGCTCAACTTATCGTGCGCATATAGTACATACCTTTCAAAGGAAAAATATTTTATTTATTGAAACTACAGGAATGGAAATCAAGAAAATCTTGACAATATAAGAATAATATAAAAGCCCAGTTTCAATATTGATTTTTAAATTTGTTATCAACAGATAAAATTAAAACCACGAAATAGCGTCGTTGACAACCTTCAAATAATTTAGTACAGTGGGTGCTTTCAGAATACACAGAAAACCAGTTTTTTCTATGGAATTTTGTGTGTGCATGTAATGCTCAAGAAAAGATAACACTCGCATAGGAAATAAAACCATATTTTGGAACAAATCATTTATTTAATCATTCTAAGAACATTTTATTGGGAATATTCTCCTACCACCGGAAAAGGGCTGGAAAATGTCTTCGTCGCATAAATTTCCCAACCCAGAAGAGCGAGTTATCCCTAAAATTACAATAAGAATCCTTAAAGAGAGGGTCTTTCACAGATCGGTGCACATCAATTGGCACTCCGAGATGAAAGTACCAATCTGCACACTGAATGCCACTCCAATGAGGAGGGAGTAGAAACATTCTAACTCTCCAATATAAATATCTACGGCAAAGTGTCATCCATTAATATGTTAAAAAACACCCGTGTACATTTTAAATTACGGATTCTCAAAATTCAATTCAGAACAGATAATCTATTCAGTATTTGGACAGTTTGGCTTTTATATGGTCAATGCATTTAAAACAGTACAATGATACTAAAAGCTGGCTTGGCATATTAATTTTGGTTTTCGAATTGAGAAAATTTTACTAGCTGAAACGGGAGAGGGGTCAAATTCTCTTTCACTTTGCTTATAGCGTGTACTAAATCGATTTAAAACTAGCTGGTGTTGCTAGTGTTTCCGAAAACTACCTGAAAAATGCTTTCATACGTGGATCCGTTGTTAGAATATCAACTTTTTTTTCTTGTCGCAGAGCTTCTCAAAATTATTCAGTTCACTTATGCACAAAAAGATATTAACTGTGCTATTTTAAACAGTAGCAGATTCAGATTACAATCGGGTTGCATTATGATTCCTTGATGAGCTTCATTGTGGGGTTTTCCAACTGTGTTTCGATGATGGTAATGATGATGATCATGATAATTATAACATATGTTTAGAAATGTTCTGCTTATTTCATTAATTCATTCATTGACGAATATAGTGTGCTGTGCCTAAAGCTTAACGTTTAATTTACAAAGAAAGAAACAAGCAAACGCGGAAAACCTAAAATATTCCTTCCATCGAGTTTAGTACTTTACCGTGAGAAAAATTCAACATTCAACACCAAACTAAATGAGATTTAATAAAACTTCCGGAAAGGGACAGAATCCTTACTAGACGTAGATTGCTAGAGTGTTTTTGCATACATTCCCGCCTGTATTGCGATTATGCGTATTAGGATACGCATAAAATATATGGCTTATTGTTCTAGAATGTAAGATTTCCAGTTATAATACGTATCGATTTTATATGTGTAGATTCTCTCACTTCTGCCAGACTGTCAGCAGAGAATACAGTATCCAAGCAAGAAAGCACGACCTTGCTTTCAACTCATTTGTAAGACTGATTTATTCTCATACTCACATTTTTCAACAAAAACTCCATAGGAAATAATCATTTCTTCCACAACAGCTGTGTGTAGGCTAAGGTTTGGATGAGTAGAGTCAGACTAATAAATTCAATGTCATAGCCGGGATTTGAACCACGGATCTGCCGCTCTCCGTGCGGTTGCTCTAAACCTCTGAGCTACTATGGCCAACGTGCCGACATGCCATTAAACTCTCCAACTGACTCGTATGTTTCCCGATAGACCACTAGGGGTTCTCATATGCTATGAGACACGCACTTTTTGTGGCGACTTACTATGCTGTAAGTACTTAAGTCCCAGGCTTCATAGTTAAACCACCATGTTTTTATTTTAGGTAAATTGTTGGAAATAATCATAGCCGTGTGTAGCCTAAGGTTTGGATGAGTAGAGTCAAGCTCTATATCTCGAATCCTGAAATACGACAGAAGTAGAGCTACGATAAAAATAAAATAACATATATATTTAACGCTTCCGAGAACGGAACCATTCGAAAATTAAATGGTAGATCCTGTTATATATTTTCAATTTCCAGATTTTACTTGCGCGATTATAAACTATTTCTAAATCTGATTCAAAAAATGATGCTCTATTTTCCAAGCTCCCAAAGAAGGTAACGCCCAATGCCGGCCCAACAGATTTGTTTGCTTGCTCTTGCCATGCATATGAGAAAGATAAGCATCAGAAATACCGTTTTGGAACAATTAATCATTATCATGTAAACATGTTGACAGTTACTACTCTGCTGTACTTGTATTTGTTTAATCTGAACTAACTGAGCAGTAAATTTTGTTAAGTATATAGATACATTATTGTCATCAATACATTACAAATTTACTGGTGCACTATGGAAGGGAAAGAGGAAGAAATGGTGGCCGTCGTCTCGCTGTACTAGGAGGCATAATTAATTTCTTATGAAAAAGCCCACGGTAAGATACATAATAATGACCTAAGGATACGTTTCCTTGGTTGAGGCATCCTATCCTAATTTTGGGAAAGATTATCTGAAATATAAATTTTTTAGTTTCAACGGTTGGAACTGTTATTGAAAATTAACTGTTTCCTCAGCTCTACTAAACAGAGTAATTCTTTAAAGAGGTAATAATGATCTTCCGATAAAACACAAGAGTACATAGAATGACTATCGTTGACAGCCTATACCCCTTGCCTTTTTTGATGACTGCAAAGAAAGTTCTGCCCTTGGTAGACGATAAAATAGAGAGTAAACAAGAGAAAGAGATCAGAGCAAGTGAAAGCGGCTTACTGTAAGCCTGCGTGGTACAAATGGTCTCACGCTCGGATATATCAAACAACCTCACCAGCATTCAGACTTCTTCGTTAATTCACAGGATTGTAACTGAAACTTATCCTTCACTCTTACACCAGCCAAGTGCTTCCGGATTACATCACACAATGCATTTTACCATACCAAAATTTTCTTTAAAGACCTATGAATAAAGTAGCTGGAGGAAATTTACACCTATTAAGGTTTCTAAACGTTGTACGTATTCTACCATTTTTATCAGTTTATCCGCTAAGACACTGTAACATTTACTGACTTTCAAATTAAATGATATTTGTCCTTGAATGCTACCCAGCCAGCAACCAATCGAAACCCTACGGTGTTGTCATACTGCATTAACTGTAAGTGGGTTGTGATGTGCGCCAAGTTAATCCATCTCTAATAAATACTATTTGCGCTAAGACAAAAATTCAAATTTTGCAAAAAGTGATCCACTAGCAAGCTAGAGAGTAGTATTTCTAACATAACCGTAAAAACCCTATACTTTAAGCTAAAATAGTTCTCATAATAAAAATAAATACAATACTAATATATCACGACGTAAGCACTGTAATGACTCGTGTATGTAAGCGTGTACGTATATTTGTAATTAATCAGAACTGAAATGTAAGCAATTGACACAATGTGCTAAGCCCAGATGCCTGTTAAATGAGAGAGAGACAGAGACAGAGAGAGAGCAAACAGTTCACTTCCTATTAGTCTGTAGAATGCTGTATCTGCAGAACGTGAGACCGTCATATATGTTTATGAATACAACATGTTTACCTTAGAGAGTTCAAATAAGTATTATTCAGTTTTTCTTCCTTTAAAAAGCAATTGAAATAGAAGTAATTCGCCTCCCACCTTATCATTGCCAATGCAATCCAAATGAGTTAGTATGGACCAAACAAAACAGAAAACAATACTTTTAAACTGACTGACGTTGAAGCAATTAATCACAAAGAAATGGACAAGCTAACACAAGTCTGGGAAAACTGCGTAAGACATGCAGAAGAACGACAAGACGACGACTTTTGGAAAGAAATAGCACGTGACGAAATTTTGGAGCCTATCATACATTTGCAAGACTCGGACCATGAAGACAGTGACAGTCACAGCTATATGGATGAGCCACTAGAGTTCCTTTGGATTAGAAAAATAGTTAATTCATAAACATTAATTATAATTGAAGCATTTAGAACCTGCGAATATACTTTTTCCAATTTTTATTTTAACAACTGCTTTGTTATAAAAGTTTCAAAAATTTAATTTGAATTCCTATACGATTAGCACCAAGTCCTGCATGTTCTACAATAGTGTGCGAGAGATATGGAAATATAAAAAGAGCGAGGGTAACGATGTGGCAACGCTAAGCACGAAAACACATCTCATTCGCTGCAGTCCAGAACTCTCCCCATTTGAAACATATAACAATTATAGTTTCCCTAATACTGCATACGAAGAGAAAACGTCTGTTTTACCTTGATGAGACATGGATGACATTCTCAGTTTAGTTTTTCCGGACAAGAAGACCTGCAGCGCACTGGAAATATTAGCAGCCATTTAAAAGAGAACCATACTAGCCGCCACTGTTCATCGACTTCAATTGAGGTCCCTCGAGGCAATCTGTGAAAAGAAATGCTGAGTGCGCTATACGGTGCGCCATTCACGACCATTGGCTTCGTGTACCGTAACCCTGTCTGCAACAGATAACAGTGCGACGACCCCCTTCCACCGCTCTCCCCCCAAAAAAGTGGCTCGACGTAACTACCAGACTTTCCTTGGCTTTTCTTCTGCCTTGTTTTGTTTCTAGGTTGTTTTCCCTCTGCTTCTAAAATCACCCTATCCCGTCTCATCTCGTCGGAAAATTAAGGCCGATTCAAAGTTAGTGAAGGAAAGGCGTCCTTGCCTCTTGTCGCAAGTTTCTACCTCAGAGTCAAGGTTTTCCGGTATCTGGTGCCTTTCACTACAATTTCCCCCACTTCTGACATGTTTCTAAAGGAAATCCAAAACAAATGTGTTAACGCTTATTTATAGATTTTGAATCCGTGTGATTCAGAACTATACTTCCCAAACGAAGTGGGAGGAACTAATGATGATGCTGATGATGACGATGATCAACTTGGTAAATTTTTAAGCATCCTCCGTGCAATAAGCCACTGAAATTTTATTTCCCTTTTTCACTGTATAATAAACTGCAAGACAGGGCTAAGTATACATAGTTTATAGAACAAACAAAACAAAATATAACTAACTCATAGATCGAATGCTCATACGAGAAAGCTCTAATCCAATACTAATTCAATAACTGAGAATAGAGAATGAAAGAACAAATGTCACACCTGAAAAAAAATATATATCCTTAACTCCTAACTGTCAAAATTATTTTGCTACTTATGTTTGTCTTCGCCTAACTGGCTTGCATATGCCTTCCTGAGGCACCTTGAGGCAAGCGAGATGTAACGGACTCGCCATTCACTCAGGCGCCACAAAGTTCAGTCCCAACACTGCAGTCAATTGAGTATGTGCTAAAGGATGGGAAGGTCCCAGGTAAAACAATCGGTGTGGGGGGCACGCATTTAACTGCAGATGATCAATCTAAACTATGTATTCCGTATTGCTAAATGCTGGCATAATAAAGTACGCTATTACAAATTAAAAGCTGTAAAGTCACACCGGACAGTAAGCATTTAAGAGAATAAAATATCCTACGAGGAGAAGGATTTCAGTCTAGGATCAGCATCTGTACAACGCTTCTCTTCGAAGTATGTAGCACAAGGTGGGCAACGAACCTGCAAGTAATAGTGGAGATGTTTCCTCGGATGCCGGCGATTCTTAATTTACGCTGTAGTGGTGCATTTCGTATGAGCCATGGGGTTTCACGGATATTCGCAACACCTTGTTCTGGAACACCAAGATCCCCTGGATTCTAGTAAAAGTAACGCAATCTCGTGTTGTACTGCAATACAGGAGGAAGGTCGCAGAATCCGTCTGTGTAGCAGAAGTGTAACAAAGAAATGTAAACAACGACTATATATTTTGTTGTTTTTTAAACTATACTTCTAACCGTGATGGTTATAATGCTGCTAAGAGATTAGGCTGCAGGATATGGGAAAAATATATTCAAATCCTAGAGGCATATCTCGACTAAGGTAAACATAAATTGCATTGCCATAAGGAAACCTTATCAAGCCAATTAAAGGTTAACTAGAATTTAACAGTATCCATGGAAGTGCCAACAAGAATAGTAATCTCCTTCCCTCCCTCCCTCCTTCCCTCCCTCCCTCTCTCTCTCTATGTGTGTGCGCACATGTGCTGGAGATGTGGGTAGAACTGATTGTAATATTGTTGTATTTAACATTGTCATATAAATTATACCATGACAAATGAATACACACACGATAATAAATGAGTACACTATAAAACAAGCTGCAAAGAATGCCTTGATTTGTGAACAAAGACGAATAGAGGTTCAGGGGAAGGAAAGGTTGCAGCCTACGACCTCTCTCATTATTAACTATTAACTTGGTCGTCTAACCACCCATTGGAATACCGTTATTTCAAAGAGTAGGTACGTGTGTTTAATTTCCACTTGTTCCAGGGCGCACAAAGTGTGTCCTTGTGTGGCTAAGTGCAGGGGGGAGGGGGCCACAGCTTTTGACAAGCTATTGTTTAGTAAACACCTGGTGTTAAATCTCAATTTGTAAGGGAAAGCTGGAAACAATACGCCTGTATCGAAACAACGGCATAGGCAATTAATTAAAACAAAATAGGGATATTAACACAACAAAAATAATAACTAAATAGGATTAATAAAAATATGTGATGAGACAAAACAACGGCGGTGGTTCTTTGATTCAAAATTATACTTTACAGGTTCCAATACAGAAATAGCTGATCTCAGATGTGTAGTAGTATAGTGTTTAACGTCCGCTTTTACTACATACGGCGCCGCAGGCGGTGACACTGGTGGTATATGAGATGAAGATGGAGCACCGGTGGAATGACATGGTGGGGGAAACCGGAGGTCCCGGAGAAAACCCGCCCCAGCGCCGTGTTGTCCACCACAATTCTCACTTTCCGATCACCTGGGATCGAACCCGGGCCGCCTTGGTGAGAGCCAAGCGGTCTAACCACTGACCACGGCGCGGCCGCTGATCTCAGAATTCAGAAATTCACTAGTATTGTACTAACAGCCACAACCGTCAAAACAAATAAATATTGTGTTTGTTAACGATGCTGCCAATTGATAGGAACAAATCAGCCCTGCCAGTGTACCAGGATTTCGTCCCGCGGGAGTTCGTTTATAGGGCAGTAAATCTATTGGCATGGGGCTGTCGCCTTTAAGCACACTTAAGGCAAGGCTACACTGAAAATTCACCGAAAATGTTGAAAATCATGGAATTTTCTGCTTTGGCATTTTTTTGGTGGCTATCATTTTCACCATTCTAGGCCACCACGTGACAATTTAATGATTTTTTTGGTGGCTATCATTTCCACCATTCTAGGCCACCAAGTGACAATTTAAGGAGACCTTTAACAGTCGTTAAAAGTAACAATCATTACTTAAAAATTAATTTTCAGCGAAACTTTTATCTAACACTTCTCAGTATACAAAATGCCTCAGGCGTCAAAGTTTTTCATTTAACTTGGTAAACTAACCGGATAGGTCCATAATTTGCAAATAAGAAACTTCACATTCGCCCCTTATTTCTTGTTAATGTTCATGTTTTGAAAATTATAAGGTGTTAAGGAAAACAAAGTTAATATATTCAACATTTTGAGAGCTAAACCTGGAAAATATTTTAGAACAAATGCTACAAGAATATTCCCAAAATTTAAGAATGGGTCTTTTAAAATTGTTGTGTACTAGCCGAAAAGAAAAACTCAAATTAAAAGCTCAAAATTTTTTTGACACGTTGAACATTTTATATAGCGATTAATTTTACAATATGTTCACAAAAATAATTAATAATTAATTAACTATTTGGCGTAGCAACATGAAAATATGCATGCAAGTTTAAAATTATAGTCGAATTATGTGGCTAAATTTTCATAATGATAGATTCATTATTATAGAGGTTGGAAATTTCAGTGTAGTCTTGGCTTAAAAAGCATTGGTCTGGGCCGGGTTTGAACACGCGACCTTAGGATGAGTTAGCCAGCGCCTAACCGCCTGAGCCTGCAATTTTCCAGAGAAAATGGACGTCTATGATCCTGAATCCAGGGGTTTTACAGGTAATTCAGACTGGTTTTATCTTATACTTGGGTTTAGTTAACGTTTTATGTCAAAAATGTCAAAACAAGGAAAATATACCTCAAAAACTTGGCTGTATGCGTAGCATCTTATAAAATAACAGCAACTGTAAAGTACCCATCGTATCTGTAAAACCGTGAACAAAGAAATAGTACGGTATTTTACCTTTACTTGGAAACAACGTAAACATTATCTTGGACTGATTGTATGAAGTTACATTTATTTCTGGGCGCAGCTTTGTCTCCCTTAATCAGGTCATACGGGATCATTGTGAACTAAAATGCGAAATGTGCTCGGAGACCCAAAACCTATATAATGCAGTCAATATAAAACCCTAAAACAGGCAGCTCACCCCAACCACAATATATACTGACTCCACTTCATAAGAGACAACCTGAAAAGCACTAAAATGGTTATGAAATTTGATATTTAACGTAAAGCTTAAAATTCACTGCAAAAAACTTGCACTTTTCTTAATCCATTAACCAAAGTGACAGGAAGGTTTATCTTTAACATTTCTGTATATCTCGTTAGCAATTGTTCGCAAAGTCGAAGGCTGACAACGCTTGATTCTTCAATAAATGCCTTGGTTTTCCCTATTGATCCCCTGCGTGTGCAAGTTAAATTTATAATCTCATCTTTGGCAGAGTTTTCTACACAAGAATATATGGAATATTATTAATTTCTACTTGGGGGCGGGGTCCAATAAGGCATTAAATTATTGATGGAAATAATCAGTTCTCCCACACTAGCCGTGTGTAGGCTAAGGCTTGAATGAGTAGAGTCAATCTAAAGAATTCAGTGCCATAGCCGGAATTTGAACCACGGATATTCCGCTCTCCGTGCGGTTGCTCTACCCATTGAGCTATTATGGCCAACATGCCGACATGACATTAAATTCTCCAACTGACTTATATGTTTCCTGGTAGACCACTAAAGGTTCTCATATGCTATGAGACACGCACCTTCTGTGGCGATTTACTATGTTGTTAAGTACTTAAGCCTCAGGCTTCATAGTTAGACCACTATGTAGTTCAGTCTTAGCTGATACTGATATTGATACCAATCAATACTGATTATTTCCATCAATTTACCTGAACAACAGTGGTTTAACTATGAAGCCTGGAACTTAGGTACTTACAGCATAGTAAGTCGCCACAAAAGGTGCGTGTCTCATAGCATATGAGAACCCTTAGTGGTCTACCGGGAAACATAGGTACGAGTCAGTCGGAGAATTTAATGTCATGTTGGCATGTTGGCCATTGTAGCTCAGTTAGTTAGAGCAACCGCAAGGAGAGCGGGAGATCCGTGGTTCAAATCCTGGCTATGGCACTGATTTTTTTAATCTGGCTCTACTGACTCAAACACTAAATTATTTCTTGTATTATGGAACCTTACTCCAAAATATATCTACATAAAATAATCCAGCGAGTTTTGTTGCATACAAATTTCGATATTATGAACATTCCGTTACTGTCATTCATGTGGGCAAACAAATTATCACTGAAAGCAGTGTCGTTCCAATTCTATAACTGTGCTACTTTTGACTGTACCTTATTGTTTTAATTTGCAACAACACCTCAGAAGATACAGATATGGATATTGCACAGATGGAGGGCGGCCGATAGGTGAGAGATATGGGGAGAATGACAGGGATAGAAAGAGAAAGAGGGAAGTATGAGAGAGGTGGAAAGAGAGAGGGAGAATCTACGTAGTTAACGCAACAACGCGAGCAGAGTGGCGGATTTTCCTCGTAGCTTGTAACAACGGTAGTAGTATTTCCTAACAAAGGACTAAACTATTTAACTCCTTGTACATGAGATGCGTTTTCTCTCGAAGCAGAGCAGAGCAGAGCAGACTTGAGTTTAAGGGAATGCTGTGGGTGACTTGCAAAACAAAGTTTGGTGAGGAACATCATTATGCAGTTCACAGTATCTCTCCCTTATTGCTGTGGCCCTTCGCACCTCCGCCCTTGACTCAATTAAAGCAAGTAATGTTGTGTCTCCAGAAGAGGAAGCGGTTAAACTGAGTCGCACATACACGCGCGCGTTCTGCTATACATCATCTGGAGACCGCGAAACTCTTCACCGCTAGTTTAGTATTTTATGCCGCACAATGCGAGGTACAGGAACGCTTCCCTGCTGCGTGCGTATGTATATGTGTGTGGAAACTCATGTTTTAGAAAACGCGGTTTTATTGCCCCTTGCTGTGTCTGCAAACCGCAACAGTATGTTCAATTCCAATACGCCCTCTCTGGTGAAAGCAATTTGTGTCATGACGTGAATTAAAAATGCAGAGCTATGTATCATAGCGTTATGAAGCCGGCACATCTCCAGAGCGCACTCAGCCAGTTGTATACATAACTCAAATATTCACGCTCTTTAACATGTTATAGTAAATATGTATTTACTGCATTCATATCATTTTCTCTACTCACTAACGAATTCGATGTAGTTTCTACAAAATATTCTACGGACTTATACAGGTATACCTCTCTATATGCTTACCTACATAAATAGACATTAACTGAGCCGAAAATACACGTTTTGAAGGTGTTTCAAACCAAAATGTACTTGCAGGAATATTTAACATCGTCCAAAAATGCATGAGGAAGATTTTCAAGAAAATCCATCAAACCAGGTTACCCTTCACGTGCAAAAGATTTTAAGATTTATTTTCTCAAATTAGACAAGGCAATTGATTAAAATACCATACCTTTTAATAACTATCCATACATGGAGTTTTCTGATAATAGCATCTGAATTCCTCCTCATTATGAGAGAATTTTACATCACTTGTTGTAGGCCAGATAGATAAAACCTTGCTACACAATATCTCGTTAAATTACACAATGTATTAAATAAAACATTACAAACATTCCTTTTAATTAGATTGGTTGTTCAAGTGTTTTTTCGTTGTTTACATTCACCACTAGGAAGACATTGCATTCCCCCAAATTCTAGTTTCCAAGATTTCAATGGAAACATACTTAATGACCCATTGAATAAAAAAACAACGATTTGTCAGAATAATTAGAACGGATATATCATTAATGGAAATTTAATCATTTCTTCACACTAGCCGTATATAGGCTAAGGTTTTTGATAGGCAGAGTCAACATGAAAAATTCAGTGCCACGGCCTGGATTTGAACCACGGATCTCCTGGTTTCCGTCCAGTCGCTCTTACCCATTGAGCTACTACAGCCAACTTACCGTCCTGACATTAAACTCTCCAATTGACTGGTATATTTTCCCGGTAAACCACTAGGGGCTCTCGCATCCAAAATACACCATTTGTGATGACTTACTATCGAAGTATTTGAGTCCCAGGCTTCATCATTTAACTCTTATAATAATAAAAATAATACTAAAAATAGGAATTAAATGATGAAGCCTGGGACTCAAGTATTTAGATAGTAAGTCGCCACAAACGTATTTAATGTCATGACGGCAAGTTGACCATGGTAGCTCAATGGGTAAGAGCGACTGGACGGAAACCAGGAGATCCGTGGTTCAAATCCCGGGCATGAAATTGAATTTTTCATGTTGACTCTAACAAAGAAAGGATATTTGTTCAGTATCTTCCAAAGAAATGGCATAAGGACTTTCAAGAGAGTCCTTCCACCCTGAAATCTACTTGATATGGAACACTTTTCCAAAAAATGCCTAATGATTTTGATTTAAGAATATTTTAATGAAAAATGTACATTTTGAGAGCCTCCTGTGAATTGTCTGTAAGGGTTTCTTCATACGGGAGGAGCTAAAAGATGCACGTATCCTTAAAACTATTTATTTAAAATATCCCTTTTGCTCACACAAATATTTCAAAGATATTTATTACTTAATGTTCGAATGTCATTCTTATATAAGTTCTGTTGATTTTCAGTTGTTTCTCTAGACAGCATTGAAAGCGTCCAGTTAAGCATTTGACTGACCTTTCCCTTGCATCCATAATGCGTAATATGGCTGTTTACTAACATTTGTCTTGATTAAAAAGAAGTATGTAGTAAATTAAATTTTCGTAGGAATTGTTTGGATACCCACTAATAGATGATGGAGAGAAAGCTGTGTGAAAGTAAAACAGTGGTGCAAATAACATGGCATCTCGAAGCATCACGGTCTTTAAAACACGGCATCGTTTAACCTAGTATATCAATGTGTAAATGAGAATATGAAACAGTTAGACTGATAAGCTATTTAATATATAAAATGAAATGCGCAGTGCTAACGTCCACTTTTAGTACATGTGGCTGATGATATATGAGATAAAGATGGAGCACCGGTATAATGAGTTGGTGGTCGGAAATCCCGAAGAAAACCCGCCCCAGCGCCGTGTTGTCCACTACAAATCTTACATGCAGTAACCTGGGATGGAACCCGGGGCATCATGGTGAGAGCCGGGCGGTATAACCACTCAGTCATGGCGCGGCCTAAGCTATTTAAGGATAATTTGTAGAAGAGTGGGGTGAAAAAGCATTTGAAAACAGTGCTTAAGGTTTTATCACATGTTGGTCGAGATAAAGGGAAAATAGTTGAATTACGTACTTTCCTGTAGGTACAAGAGGGAAAGAGGAGACTGAAAAGATTTTAAAAGTGGGTCGTCACACACGCACACGCACACGCATGCACACACACACAAAATACCCGCCTCGGTAGCGTGTCTGTCTCACGTTCAGGAGATCCCGAGTTCGAATCTCGGACAGGGGCAGTTGATAAAGGCTTCTTACGTGGTTTCCCCTTATCATAAAAGATGAATGTTCGGTAACTCTAAGCTCTATACACACTGGGCTCATTTGAGCGTCATTTCATCCATTTCATTCATCGGCCGATATGACCTAAAATTGGAGGACGTATGTAAGTTAACACACACGCGCGCGCGTTTTAAAGAGATATGCAGTTTAACGTAGTACATTTTAATCTGTGTCTAATTACCAATTATACAAAATTATGTAGACAGATTTTCTTTTTTATGAATTGCATTTAACAGATTATTTCCTTAACATTCAAGAAATGTGGAACGCTTTACCTAAAACAACACGAATCTGCGCGAGTCTTAAAGTTTTGGGTATCTAAGTATTCAGAAAAGCAAAACAGCGATGGATCCGATGTTTTTCTACGAAAACTTTTACAACGTAAATATTTGTGTTTACCTATGCCGTAATCAAGTAGATTAAATCGCAAACGAGAGAGATTCCGCACAGGTTTAACGAAGCAGTCACTTAAACGTTAAGCTGTAGTGTGTTTTAACAACGTTTAGAGGTAACAGGTGCATTACATCTCAGAGGTAGCACTTGGAAACTTCTGACAGCCCTTATTTGTATTAATATGCCCTCTGTGTTAAGCATTTCAGCAGATAAAATTCGTGATAATGGGGATCATAAACTCAAAAAGGTTGCTAGTCTTCCCTTGCAGAAATAAGTGTGATTCGCCATGATAAAACGATTCTGGATGGGTCATATGAAAGTCTGGGACGTTAAATGTTTACAACTACTTTAACCATCGCAGCGACTTTTTCTATGCCACCAGTCGGACTGCTTTGGAATCCGGAATGTAGCGGGATGTCCCTACTTAAGAGAGATTATATTCTGTAGCTTCGGAGATAAACATTTTGACGCTTGCGGCTTATACATTTGTCACATCGCGACTTTTACGGCTTGGAAGTCCCGCAATAAAGCGCCGCCGAAAACCTACGTCCTGCACGCTATTTTGTATTGGTTAAACGGCGATCAAGTAGGGAAAATTCTCTACTAGTCATCTCCTGCACTCGAAATACAATCCCAGAGAGGAAAATTGCTTTAGTAATGTAAAAATTGCCAGTTATGGCACAAGTTTTATGGGCGCGGAGCCATGGAGCTCTTAGTGGGACCAGAATGTTATTGCGTTCAGGACATAAGAACTTGCCATGCTACCAGCTATAAAGGAAGGTTGTCCCCCTCTACTCCGCTCTTTATCGTTTTGTATGTTGCTATTATGGGGGATGTTCGTCGAAATCAAAGTTCTCTTCACAGCCGCTGTTCTAAATAACCATATTGGTGGTTTTTCTTTTCTTCTTTTTTTCCTAGGTATACGTTATTTCGCCGCTTATGCATAATTTATATAAAAACAGCTTGCATCTGATGATTTATTACTTCAATGCACGTAATGTCAGTACCTTGGTAACAGAAAGAAAAAGCAGCTTATAGACGTACGCCTGAAAACTATGCACCATACCAAGTAATGGAAAACAAATAAATGAATCCCTATAATTTATTTGCATTCTACACCATTAAGGTTTCAAAGTTCGGTATAAAGAGGATGGAAAATGGGCTTTTTTTTTCCTTTCTTTTACATTTTCAATAGCTAAATTAACATGTTATTTTTTATTGTTTATTATTTTATTTATATATATTATTTTCTATATATACATATTTCCTATTAGTTTCATAAATGATTCCAAATATAAAGATAACTCTTGGTGGGTTTAAAGTTAGAATATATCGATTGGGACAGAGGAAGACAGCTTCGAGAGTTGTTACGTATTTCAGCCGGGAGCGAGGCCTGCAGTGCGTGTGACGTCAGGCAAGAGCCGTGTAAGTACCAAGTTGCTTATATAAGTGGCGCAGTGAGTACAGAATCTTAGGGTTTAGTCATGTCTAGCGCACTCGATGGCAACAATGTAGCTGCCACGTACCAAATGGAACTGTTAAATTTACAATGTGACGATTTATTGAAGAAAAAATATACACACAAGAAAGACTTGGCGGATTATTACAAGAATGTCCCCCAAACCAGATTTCCGAGGTTGTATTCACTTGCTGTACGGATATTGTGTATGTTTGGCTCGATATATGTGTGCGAACAATTTTGTTCTGTTATGAAATTAGCTAAGTCCAAACCCCGAAATACCTTGTCGATTCACAATCTAACATGCAGTCTTCGATTACAGATTTCCCAGATATTACGCCCTGACATTGATAAAGCAGATAAAGAAAGCTCACTTCGGTAGCGTAGATGGTAGCGTGTCTGCCTCACGTTCAAGAGGTCCCGAGTTCGAATATCGGTCAGGGTGAATTACCTGGATAAGTTTTTTCCGGTGTTTTCCCATATCCATCAAGACGAATGTCGGGTAACTCTAGGCTCCATGGGCCCTGGACTCATTTGAGCATCATTTCACCCATCTCATTCACCGTCCGATATGTCTTAACGTTGGAGGACGTAAAACTACACAAAAAACTAGTTAAAAACGAAACAGGTGTCGAAAAATGTCCACAATTTTGTTCTGAATGGGTCTTCTCTAATTTGCTGAGAAAATTACCGGATGTTTTATTTTATGTACTTTGTAACATGCCTGTCCTTCAGATAAACTCGAGTTTGAAGTTTTATATATTTTCCCATAGCACAGAGCCAAAATGTAATTGTTTATAAACTGTGACCAGTTGTGTAATTAAAGCAGTCAGTTTTAATATAACAACACCCAAGATGTAAGTTGTACATATTAACACCCAATACGTTTCCTGTGTTTCCTAGCCGCACACATCAAAGTATAACTATTCCATCCCCTTGGACAGCAGTAATCAGGGCGGTGATGTCACACGCTACCTTGCCTTTCGTTCGGGATCATAGTTTGCGGCGAGAGCTGGCGTAGCTGACGTCACACCGCCACTACTTATCTTACCCTGGAATGGGAACTGCTTTTGATAGCGGGACAATCAGGGATTCCGTCGTCCCAACTGTCCATTATGAGCTGCCAAATCAAGAGGTAAAATATATTTAACTCAAGAAAGGCTTATAAAATATGCATTATTCGAATTAAAATCTATTTGATTTCTAATTCATTCATTTTACCTCTACTTCATTCAACCAACTCCGTTATACAGTCCGCTTTTCGTTAAAATAGCTATGGCATATTTGGCATTTACACGACATTGTGGCCTGCTAAGATATTTAACAACTGGAGACTTACAACGGAATTTTGTCCGATGATGCTTCCTTGCAGAAAGTGCCGCTTTCCAAGGTATACTCAACCCTTCAGAACAAAATCTGAGAGCAAATGTGTGGACGTCTGACAAGTCCAGCAGAGCAGTCTGTCCAGTTGAACTCCAGACACAATGTTCTATTAATACTCTAAAATTCAGAAATTGGTATTTAATTATTTTTATACAAGTATACATCTAAATTAGAAAATCTGGAAGTATCCAAATGGTATCCTGCACCACTAAGAATTAATAACCTTTGGATTTATAAACAGCTTGAATTACTGCTTGAAGCTCCTGTAACTTATGCTTCTGAAAAGCGCAGACTCAATTTGAATTCTCTCCATATTTGAATGTTACACTATTAATCGCTTTCGGAGCACACTAGTTCTGATTTCTCCATGTCATTCTCGGACTTTCTACACACAAAAGCTACTAAAATATTAAAACGTGGCATATTTATTATTTTATAACTTGTATTTAAAAAGAATATAAAACAAAGGTTTCCTGAATAAAACGCTTCATGTGCATTATGTCGATGTTTCCACCAAATCTCTAAAAGCCTACACTCTAAATATATTTAAATACCTAGAGAAATTTATCATCTTGTAACCGAACCAAATTCTAAAGCAGCTTTTTGAACTACAGAATACATTGCCTGCTATAAAATGAGAACGAAAAAAACAGAATGACTGTGCTAATATGTAGCCTATACAGGAAAATTAAATATAGCAATGGATTCTAGTAAACTCTGGGGTATACCACAAGCAAAGGTGGAAGTGCTGGCGATGATTTTAAAAGAATGTATCATTAAGTAAAATACAATGTCGAACCGAATATTATATGAACTAAAATAAAGCTATATCGTTGATGATATTGCCAAATAAAAAATATTAATAAATAGAATAACTGATTATAAAATCACTAACAGTTATGTGTATTTGGGGAAATGAATGCAGAGAAGAAATGAATATGCTTTCGAGCTTCCTGCTTTCCCTTAGATTTGGGTTAATAGCTCAGTTCGTTAAGAACAAGACTGAAAGATGCAATATCAGTACAGTTGCTTGTTTTAGAAATTTCAACACAAAACACCAAATAGAGCTTTGAAAATTTAAATGAGCCCAAGGACTTCTACAAAGGAATGCGTCATCAATCTACGCATCAATATTAAAAGAATCGCAAAGCAATTTTTTTGTACCTTTGTATCAATTTTTAGTAACAAAGCAGAGAAGTAGGGTCTTTTTTTATTAAGTATTACTTCAAACAGCTTAGGGAATGTGAAATGATGTCCCTCTGACTTTCATGCTGTCATATGTTTACAACAGAGTCGTGACAGATTATAGACAGATACATTACATACCTTCCCTCAATCACGCGTCTGTGAAATTTGTGTCATTGATTACAAAGCTATTAATAATAGGAAAGGGAACTGGAGTGACGTCACCAAACAACTACCGCAAACGGGAGTCCGTTAAGTAATTATTGATAAATAATGCCTTTAGCGCCCTTTTCCTAGAAAGTCATTGTTTGAGGTTACAACTTTAAATTCAGGCTGGTATAAGAGATTGAATGCATGAAAGTAGCAAACCAACCGTCCTCGCAAGATGGAGCAAAGCTTCGGAAAAACATCTTGGTGTGGTTATTTATGCTAACTACAAATTAAATGCAACTCCCTTGTTGGTAAGCAAACAAACTGCTGGAAGCATTGGAATCGCATAAAATACAGCATCGAGAGTGGAATATGAAAGGATAAAGGAAGAAAACATTATTATTCATACCACGAACCCCCAATTCCTGATATCGTTACCTGGCCCGGCAGTTGTACAATCGATTTTGGTCTCTGGTGGCAAATGGAAATAATGTACATGGTATTCGATATCGATATACTCCATGTTTGTGTGCTGCTACTATCCAGAGATTTTAACTTTGCTAGTTTTCTAATCCTCGAGTGCCCTATACCCACCGAACAGGTTTGAAACTAATTGCTGGTCAACCTGTTACAAAATGAAAAATATACCAAAAGCATTACTACTCGTAAAAAATATTAAAATATGCAGTATACAACATACTTCTTGAGAAAAATGCAAAAATGTTGCAGTTAAAATACTTACACACCAATAACATGACAATTTCAATAAATGGATACATTTTTAAGAACGTTTATACCAATGTTGTTTTCGGCATTTTGGTATTTAAAAATTTGCCCAACTTTGTTTCAAGCCTATTCGCATGGCACACACGAAACGCATTAAAGATGTCTTAAAGAAAGGGCATTAAGTTTTCAAAACCTAATCACAAATACTTGACAGGTCGAACATTTTGATTTTGAGAGTGCTAAGGAAATTAACAATTCAAAAGTAATACGAAAAACATGTTAATGATATTTATAACATTGAAACTTAAAGTATAAATAAAATTTTCAGGTCTTCGCAGTTTTTTCTTAATTTACGTCCTCCAACGTTAAGTCATATCGGAAGATGAATGGAATGGATAAAATGACGCTCAAATTTTCAATTTCAAATTTATTCTCCACAGAGATTACATAAATCCATCAGACATTGTGAATATATTAATTACATTAGAAATAGAATTATAAACATCTACAAAATAAAATTATATTTACAAAAAATCATCCATTATTGATAAACTCATTAATAGAATAGAATGCCTTATTTATTAAATATTTACACAGTTCCTTTTTAAATGTATTTACATTGGTTACTGACTTCAATTCCATAGGAAGTTTATTATACAGTATAATGCCTTTATGTTTTGGACATTTTCAAACATTGCCAATCTATGTTGTACTAAACTATAGTCATTCCTGTTTCTAATGTTATAGTCATGGGCCCAGGGTTCATACAGTTACCCGACATTCGTCTTTCGGCCTAAGGGAAAACCCCGGAAAAACCCTTATCCAGGTAACTCACCCTGACCGAGATTCTAACTCAGGACCTCTTGAACGTGATGTAGACACGCCACCATTTACGCTACGGAGACAGGCTAGGACTTCGCGGAGTTTTGTCATTCATTAAATTTGATTTATATAACCATGCACCTAAACTATGAAACTTCCCAAATCACAGTGAACTGTAAATTTTTAGAGCTTCAAAACTGGAGTTAAACTTGGCTGGTTGCACAAAATAATTTGGCAGCATTTGTATAACACTGTTCTGCATCCCAAAACTTATTTTTCGTGGTTTTATTTTTAATTTGAAAGCTATCCTAAACGGATATTTTGTGATGAATTCGAAAATAATCTCCCTTTTCTCCCAAAACGTCAGGATTTCAAACTATTCATAAATAACAGAAATAAAATTAAACTTTTGTGAAACGTAATAAAAATTACTTTCGACAAGAATTCTGTATTAAAAAAGTAGGCGATAATTATAATTTATTTGCCACAATTAATCATTAATTAATAATAATTACAAATACGTTCATAACCGTATATCAATATTGCAGTTTAAATTTTCTGTTTGACAATCTCGTATGTTGCTCAGAGCAGCTCCTTTTTAACAACCAACACTGGTTCGCCATTATGAGAATACTCCACTTCTATTGATATCTAATTTTCATATTCTTTATATACTAGTGAAATATTTCACCCATTTCTCACTAAAATCTCCAAAATTCTCAGGGGAATAATTTAGATCGTAATGAAGGAAAATTACTTTGACGCCCACGTTGCAACCAATCTGTTTAAAACTTGGCAACATAACTTTCACTATGTTAACATAATTTGGTTCATTTTTATTTCCAAGAAAATTAAAAACAACATTTCTGCAAGCATTCCAGGCATAGTATTCTCTAAGTATTTTCGGACTGACAGTCCATTAACCGTTTTGGAAATTGTGGACCAGACAATACACTAGCTTTAATTTTTTCATATGACAATGAAGGAAGTGTAACACAAAGCTATTTAAAACACTCGCCGTCTTTATTTAGAGTTTTCACAAATTGTTTCATTAAACCTAATTTCACATGGAGAGGTGGCAACACTATTTTGTGGCATGAATAAGAGCTTCACTTTTTATATTCTTTTTCGCCAGTTGCTAAATTAGTCCTACGGGGCCGCTGTTAACTTTCCCAGTGTTCTGACCTAGCTCCGCTATCCCATTCACATAAGAAACAAGGATATTTTGTGAAACCAGCCTGCCGGCCAAGTAATAGTTCAATAATCAATAATAATAGTTCAATAGTTCAATATAGATTGTTTTCGTAATCTAATTTTTGTAACGAAAACTTAACCTTTTTTATGTTTCATTTAAAACAAAAGAGCTACAGGGACGGAAGGTTGAAAGTTTCCGTTATGAAGAAAGACTTTTTGAGAAGAATCTATGAAGAACCTCCACAGGAGTTAAATTTACGGGGAAGACACAGTTTTGTACACCCCCTAGGGTGGATATAATAAGTAGATTTTAATAATTAAAAATGTATACATATAAAATACGAGGTACGTCCAGAAAATAAGATTTTTTGGTAATAAAATTAAATTGTGTACAGATACATAAAAATTACTTATTGCATAAAATTCTACAACTCTTGAACTACTTTTCCACCTAACTGCCGACATTTTACAGGCATTTGTCATAGCGAGGCACAAGTTTTTGTATACCTTCTTCATAGAAGTTTGCCGCTTGTGTCTTCAACCAGTTGGAAACATTTTCTTTAAACTCTTCGTCATTGTTGAAGTGTTGACCGCCAAGGAAAGATTTGAGATGCAAAAACAGATGAAAGTCGCTAGGAGCGAGGTCAGGGCTGTACGGGAGTTGGTCTAACACGTCCCAGCCAAATCCCTGTAGGATGTTTTTCGTCGCATTTGCAGTGTGTGGTCGTGCGTTGTCGTGAACAAAGACAACACCTTTTGACATCGTAAATTTTCCGATAAATTTCAATTGGTTGCACTTTCCTAGCATTCAGAAAACGAATCACAGATCTGATTTCACAAGCGACGGGATTTTCAATCAACACCGACATTGTAAACAAGCACAACAAAGCGACAGCGATCTCACAATGCCACACGTTTCTTTTCCTTGGTACAGAGCGTCTACCGCGCATGTGCGGAACTGCGATCGCAGCGCTGCAGCGGAGATAAATTCAAACAGAACTTACTTTCTGGATGCCCCTTGTATAAACCTAATAACACTTAGGTATATTAATTCACACTTTAAGTAACAAAGTTGAAATTATAAGCTGTTGAGTCTTTCTAAGAAACGATAAGCACACTGTATTATTACTACAGTATGTACATTACGAAGAATATTCAGAACATAAAATTTTGCATTACGTGGTACGCGATTTACGGATTTCAGTTTTTCAATCAGTGTGAAAATGTGATTCCGAAAAGCTCACTCATTTCAATAAAAAAATGTCCATGCAGATCAGTAATAATCTATTATTAAGATGTTTTTAAATAGGGTTAGACCATACGCCTGTTTTAAGGTGTCTTCCATATGAAACAACCTCAACTCTACCCCAAAAAATTAAAGTCTGAATGCACTTCTATACATACATTCAAAATTTCAACTTCGTAAGTTGTGTTCTATAGATAAAATGAAGACAAATTAAGGCTGAAAAGTGTTTTTCTCAGTGGTGAACGCAGCCAAAATTGATATGCATAACAATTTATAGAAATTGATTCCGCTAGAATGGCGGTAATTAATTACAACTCGAATAACTGGCTCATAAAATTTGCCGAGTTCTTTCCTTTTTCCGACTGCTGTACTTTATACCCTATTATCACCCATACAATAACGTTTATTATTATTGACGACCAGTTCACCGATATCCATATGACTGTGGTGTTAAGGTCTAACCGTGGACTTCCCAAGGATAAGAATTTCAATATAAAAATATTCATTCCGTTATATTTTACTTTGTATAATTAAATATCTCCAATTTCCATAAATACGGCGAGTTTTGCGGTTTTCAGGCAGCTTACAGATCTGAGGAAAAAAGAAAAGAAACATGGATGTCACATAAGGATGCAAGCCTTCCTCTTAGTAGCCTTTTACCATCATCGGCCGTTTCCTCAATGAAAGAAAAGGAGAAACAAAAAATTAAGATGTGTGTATTAGTAATTTGGACAGATTAGTGACATTCGTCTTTTTGAAGGACGGGGGGAGGGACTGCTGAAACTGCAGCTGTTCTCTGCTATTTTTCCTCGAGGCAGAAAAAGTTTATTCTCTTTACGGAGTCGTAAAGGTGATACTGAAATACAGGGATACTCGTACACTGACTCTCGAAGGCATTTTTGAAGATACCAGCACACTCTAGGACTTTTGGGATAGAAAATGAACCCACGTACTTGAATCAAAAGCTTCCTCGTCAGCGAAAAGGTACAAATGGTTGAAATATTGAACCCAAAGAATACTGTTCACGGAGATATTCAAAGTTGTTACTGTATTCTTCGGTACCTGACATGGACATTTTCCGAAAGAGAAATGTGGCGATCCCAACAAAATTAGTAATGGTTCAGGAATGCGTGACCATGGAACGTCGAAGTGAGTTCCGTAAGCACTTATGAGGTAGACATTTTAGACATTTCCTCTGTGGAAATTTTAACATTTAAGTGTCTCAGGGGCCATTCAGAGTCTGAACATCACATATTTCTGAAACTATGTTTCAATAAAAAGTTTTATTCTCTAGGTATTGGGAATACATTCCTGAAATCATGTCCGCTGTTTTCTTTTAAATGTCAGAGGTGTAGAGACAAATCCTCCGGCCCCATTTCAACAAGTTAGAGCTACATTTGGTTTCAAGATCTTAGTTTGCCAGACTGTCGACCGAACAGGACCAGTACACGTGTCACGGTCCTGGATATGGACTAAAGCGGATAAGGTTCAACCTGTCAGTAACGATAACAGCGGTGCTAGGGGGCACCACGTACATCGCCTCACCAAATCCCGACTCACACACGCACGCACGGCCTTCCCTCACCCTGCTCTATCAGCCCTGGTTTGCAAAAATAGCGGGAAACCTTTTTAGGGGCTGTAATCTAACACCGACGACAGTACAAGGCTTTCTCTAAGGGGCATTTCTTTATTTGCGTAGTTAGAAGTTTTCTGAAATGCTTTCAGCTGATGCATATTCAACAACGCTTGGAATCTAACAACCACATCTCCCTAGGGAGGTACAAGCTGCATTGTGGAGACTTTCTCTACGTGCATATTTTCTCTTTTTGACCTGGAGATATAAAACAGCATCCATAAGATCATTTGTTTCTCAGAACCAAGAGTGCAAGGGGATTAATACACACCTTACACTGATGTACATGTTGAAACTGGCACGGGATATTAAAATAAGAATGAAGTCTTGTTTTGGCTTTTCAGCAGGAAAAAAATGTACGAGTGCGAAAAAGCAATATACTCAAAAACTTCTACTAATTTTTTTTTCTGTTAAGAGCTGGCAAAATTAGTACATTTTAAGAACGTCTGCGCTACAAACGTAATTTATAGTGCAAAAGTAAAATATAACATTCTATTAGAATAATTTTATAGGTATACTTAAACTATACATGAAACCAGAGTTGCAAGTAATTGTTGCATTCCGCCGTAAACGTCCTTCTTGAATCTCTTGAATTCCTACAGGGTTTCTCCTTTGAAGTGCAATCCTTTTCCCTGTCTTTAATGGCAAGCTAAGCTCTACCAGAAATCTGAGATGATCCCAGGATATATCTACTTACTGAGGTGCCGGAGTTAATTCGAAGCGATGGGACTATTCTTCTTTTGTTTGTTTTTGTTCTTCGACACAGAAAAACTTTTCCCTGACAATCAGCAAGATATATAGTAACTGGAATCCTAGTAAGCAGTTGTGTTAGGCAAGATAACTATTTTTCACTCTTGTGCTTTCGTCAGGCGATTGTGGGTCCAAACATATGTGAAAGATGCCCTAATGGGAATCAAGTGCAACATCATTTTAATAATAAAAATATCAAAAACTGTGATTTAATGACTTTATGTTGCGTGCCAGGTAAGTCGTGCCCTGTGCCATTTAGAGATGCGTGTAATAGATTCTCCATGCCTGACATGGATTGTGGTCAGTTTTCGTCCATGTATTGTCTATACTTGATTTTATGTTTTGTCCCCCTATACATCCAGTGTATTATTTCGTTTCCCCTGCTATAATTATGCTGCCAAGTTGTGGTTTCCTCCTAAACGTAGAGCTTTTGTCCATTATCTCATACGATTTTTTAGAAAGTGTGTATAAAAAGCACGATCAAAATTGAAGGAGTTCTTAAACTATTTCAATTGTGGATAGCTTTAGCACTCTCAAAGCACATAATAAGTAAAACAGTGTAATTTATTTTACACTTAGCAACGCTAATTAGCAAGAACGGCTCTTTTTGAATTGTTGCACTATAGCATTTGCCACTTGACTGCGTTTAGTGTGTGGTTATCAAAGTGTTCAATACACAACAGAACAGTATGTGCTTATGCTGTTTAGTTTTGCTCGAGCGCCGTCACATATTGTCACAAGTGACTATTTTAATTAATATAATAGTTCATTTCAGTTCAATAGTACGTGCGACGACACTCCCCCACTCCGTCACAAGTTGGATAGTAAGTTTGTGTAAGCGGGTTTCTCGCTCTCTCTTAGACCATCCTTCGGCCTGAACGGATGGATATGTCCGCAGCCTCTTGAGGCAGGTAAAGGCCGCTGTGGTCACCTATGTAATTAATTAGTTTAGTAAATATTCTTATTAAGTTAATTGGAGTTTTCGTTGTGTTACACATACCTTTTGTAGCCTGATAGAAACCCCCTAACTCTCACAAGCATGCGTTTCCTACTCTGAGCAATTCCCCCCGTGTACGATCGGGCCCTGTGCTCCTTTATCCTTTAACATCCATGGTTAGGTCGTCACAGTATGATTGACAACTTGAACTTATACAAATATAGGCAGTGCTACCGTTCTAAAAATAAAAAAGATTGATTAATTTTGAACACACTGTGTCTGGCAATAGCAGATCGAACATAGAAAAAATAAGAGGAAATAAGAATGCCAAAAAAGAAGTCCAGGAAAATTGCTGCCTCCCATAACAATGAGTTTTTAATGGCTTTATGATTGACTCGCCTGTTCGCTCTTCAGATTAAAATCAGTGCAATTCTTACTGCATGCAAAGCTTTTTCGAATTAGAAGGCCTTACTCGACATTCATTTTTCAATATTTCGGAGAAGATTGGAGAATTAGTCGAGGGTTCAATAATGTGTTCAACAAGTAACGGGCTCTTTATGTGTGTAGTGTGTGTTTGTGACGGACACAATTTCGAACGTTTTTATTAGGAAAGGTAACTTAATCATATTGTTTCGCATCATTAAGAACATGAGAGGAAAAGGGCCGGTAGGGGTACATGCGTTACTGTCCAGCAACGCAAAGAATGTCCCTGAAAGGAATGTGCCAACCTTACCCAGTGGCACAAGGACAGCGAATGTGTGTGACAGAGAACGCATGCTACACAAGGAGTAGAACGGTTAAAAAACATGGCCCTATTCACTCTGCACACTAAAACCGAGAAGATTCATTCACAAAAGTAGAAGCCGTCAGAATGTTTTTGAATGGTCTGTAACTCTACTGACATGGGGTGTCACAAACCTGTCCAGGGAGAGTGTGGGAACCTTCTAGATACCTCTGCGTCTCAGGGCCCGGAGACTTTCTCTCCTGTGGAAAAGAGTACTTACAATTACTCGACAGAGCGTTGAGGCGTATTGACCTTCAGGTGACCAGCGCTGCGATCGTCTCTTATCAGGTCTTATCTGGTCGATTAGAAGAGTGAAATATTAGTAAGTTGACGTACAGTACGTTACGAAACACAAATAGAGCGACTGGAAGCTGCGTGTGTCTATATGATATGACTTATCCCGCCTGCCGATGTATGACACGTTGCTGTGCAGAAGACATGACTATATCCGAACTGAGTATACATACACTGGACTCGCAGTGTATGTGCGATAAGCTCAGGTAAACATGCCCGTGTTGCCAATTTTTTCCGATACGCCTTCTCGCTTTGCCATGTAGCACAAGATGAGCCTAAAGCAGCACTGTTTGTTTACAATAGTACATCTAGCATCACGTATGTGCTACTCTTATGAACACAAGTAGATTAATTTCTGAAAATAGAGCTGCTGTCCCTTCATGCAATTTGAAAGTATTTTGTGGATCAATAGCACAATGACCCATGTTTGGGCCATGATGATCGTATCATCCTCGTATGGCATAAAGCTTGATAAACTACCCATGAAGTAATAACATCGGTCTATTTGCGATACATTCCTCTTGGAATGTGACGCTGTTACCTTATAGACCGGCCACGAAAATCGCAAGGTAACAACAAACCTCATCAAGCTTTTGGTAAGGGTAGACGGTTAAGCTTACCAGCTCCTTGAAGATAAATGCCGTTACCACAGCCTCCGACTTCGACAAGCTCCAGTAAAGTAATAGAACAAAACAAATTTTCTTCCCTTCCTCCCGAACCTCACGAATTCCAAATGGAGCTCCGTATAACTGCCGAAGAGAGGAATAAGGGGAAAACGGAAATATATGAGTGAAACAGAAAATGCAATGTCAGGAAAGGAGTAGGCGAAGAAGATAGAGCTTGACTTCTGGGTAAGGAGAAGGAAGCAAAGGAGAAGGGAAGAGATTTAGTGTTTGGGGGAGGTTCTCGGTTCCTAAATTACCAAATCGATCTTCTTCTGACGATCAAAGTGTGGAGAGGGTGTAGGGGGTCCAATGAGAGGGGGAAACAGGTCCACCCACCACCCTTCTTCGATGGAAACCATACGATTTAGCTTCTATCCAAGCAAAGCACTTGTACGTCCTTCATTACCCATACGCTTGCGTACCCGGCAGAGTAGGAAATCTTCCTTTCTATAATGTCCATAGCAACAAACCAATAGCCTCTAGAAATCATGATTTAACTTCATTCTTGTGCAGCATTTTCCAGCATAATGAAAATTGCTCGACATAACTAGCAATGACAATTTACTTCATAACGTTATTTCTCGAGGAACGCTGAGGTAATTATAAATGTGTTACTTTTAATAAGGACCAGAAAAACAAAGGCGTGTAAATGACACACGATCTCACAGAAGATGCGCCCGCTAGAGGGATGAGAGCTCTTGAGCTTTTAAAATTACACTCTCGTTGCAATTACTCCTCTAACCCAAAATCTACTACAACGCCTTTTATGGCTTGATGAATATTTTGATGCTTCTTCTCTAAAGCTGTACTTCCAACCTTTACCAAACTTAAATATCTTCATTATTACATTATTTTTACTGTATTGAAATTATTGTAACAGTAGTTGATTTAGAAAATACTACCATCAATGCTTTCCACAAAAAAGAAGCTATTTTAATATAGCAGAAAATCTTCCGAGACCTTTTTCACAGCACCTTACCGTGGGGTTCGAGTGACCGTCAAAAAGACGGAGGTGACATTTCCCTCCGAATTTGAAAGGACACTACTTACAATAGCTACTAAGAGCCTCTTGTGACGGCCCAGCCGTTAGTTCCACTGCAAAGAAAGAAGAGAAAAGGCAGTGTTACGAACTTCTGGGAAGGTCGTCCTATATTTCAATGTCTCCGGAACAGCAACAAAAATGCAGACGGAAAATGTACAATTATTCCTCCACAGGTTGCTCTGAACTTCAGAGTTTGTTCTCGATACACTATGCTACAGCTCTTTTAAAATATATAAAGTCCTGGAAATTAATTGTTCTTTCACACTAACCGTGTGTAGGCTTAAGTATCGAAAGATTGAGTCAGACTGAAAAATTCAATGCCATAGCCGGGATTTGAACCACGGATCCGCAGGTTGCCGTCCAGCCGCTCTAACCCTTGAGCAACTATGGCCAACGTGCCGACATGACATCAAATTCATCAACTGACTCGTGTTTTTCCCGGTAAACCACTTAGGAGTTCTCATAAACACATGAGACAACTACCTTAATGGCGACTTAAGGCCCGGGCTTTCTATAGTTAACCACTATTAGGTCAATTAATGGAAATTAATTGTTCTTTTACACTAGCCGTGTGTAGGCTAAAGTATGGAAAAATTGAAAATTAATTGACGTAATAGTGGTCCAGACTATAAAGCCCGGGCCTAAAAGTACTTACACGATGTAAGTCGCCATTAAGGTAGTTGTCTCATGTGTTTATGAGAACTCCTAAGTGGTTTACCGGGAAAAACACGAGTCAGTTGGAGAATTTAATGTCATGTCGGCACGTTGGTCATAGTAGCTCAAGGGTTAGAACAGCTGGAGAGCAACCAGAAGATCCGTGGTTCAAATTCCGGCTATGGCATTGAATTTTTCAGTCTGACTCAATCTTTCCATACTTTAGCCTACACACGGACAGCGTGAAAGAACAATTAATTTCCATTAATTGACCTAATAGTGGTTAGCTATAAAAAGCCCGGGCCTTAAGTCGCCATTAAGGTAGTTGTCTCATGTGTTTATGAGAATTCCTAAGTGGTTTACTGGGAAAAACACGAGTCAGTTGGAGAATTTAATGTCATGTCGGCACGTTGGTCATAGTAGCTCAAGGGTTAGAACAGCTGGACAGCAACCAGAAGATCCGTGGTTCAAATTCCGGCTATGGCATTGAATTTTTCAGTCTGACTCAATCTTTCCATACTTTAGCCTACACACGGACAGTGAGAAAGAACAATTAATTTCCATTAATTGACCTAATAGTGGTTAGCTATAAAAAGCCCGGGCCTTAAGTCGCCATTAAGGTAGTTGTCTCATGTGTTTATGAGAATTCCTAAGTGGTTTACCGGGAAAAACACGAGTCAGTTGGAGAATTTAATGTCATGTCGGCACGTTGGTCATAGTAGCTCAAGGGTTAGAACAGCTGGACAGCAACCAGAAGATCCGTGGTTCAAATTCCGGCTATGGCACTGAATTTTTCAGTCTGACTCAATCTTTCCATACTTTAGCCTACACACGGCTAGTGTGAAAGAACAATTAATTTCCATTAATTGACCTAATAGTGGTTAGCAATAAAAAGCCCGGGCCTTAAGTCGCCATTAAGGTAGTTGTCTCATGTGTTTATGAGAATTCCTAAGTGGTTTACCGGGAAAAACACGAGTCAGTTGGAGAATTTAATGTCATGTCGGCACGTTGGTCATAGTAGCTCAAGGGTTAGAGCGGCTGGACGGCAACCAGCGGATCTGTGGTTCAAATCCCGGCTATGGCATTGAATTTTTCAGTCTGACTCTATCTTTCCATCATTAATGAAGTCTCATCATCACAATGCTATAATTTTCAATAATTATACACAACAATATATAAATATCAATTACACTATACATCGAATTTTAAGGCTTAACAATTTTAAATAGTATGCATTTAAAAAATGCTCTCCAAGAAGATGACTTACGAAACAGGAACCTCCATTTTTAAACAGAGAACAATCCAGAACTTATTTTGATCTTTTTAAAAATTATGTGGGACCTAATATAAGGCTGTACTGTTACAGTTTCGATTCCAATCTTTCTCCCTGTGTAGAATGGCAATACGCCATACTGTATCCGGATAGATAAATGCCTGAACAAATGAGGGAGCATAAACAAAGACAATATTCTACTAGGGTTAAAGCACTTCTCTGACGTTAATCAATCTTCTTAAATACATGAAATAATATGTAGAAGCAAAGTACAGAGATAATGGATGTATATGTTGGAGTGAAAGGGGCTGATTACAGACATTATCAAAGATTGCTTGTTAAGTAACTGAGTCGTCTACGGCTAAAATTGTTCCATACAAAAGAGGTAGGTAGCCTTCTTGCGAACTTCTATTCAGACACACCAAACACGTAACTATGTCCAGATAACTTGGACTGGCCACTGTCATGGGCGACTCCCGACTACGCCCATGACAAAGCCTTTTCACCAAAGCCATTTGTTCAGGGGCAGACTAGAGACTCATTACGATCCTAAGAAACGTCCGCTGGCACAATCCATATGCGCATGTAGCATGCAATTGCCCACAGCTCTGACGTTCATAGCATGGCAAAGTTGTGGTGCGTGAATAAATTTGGTTGTGTGTGTGGTATTTATACAAAGCCGTTCATCAGCATGAACAAAATTCGTGCTTAACGAGACGGCATAAAAATACACACACACACACACACAAGACACTCCTATTAATTTGACTTTGAAATGAAGCCCTCTACAAGCTGTAGATCACAATGATGTACACTGATATCCCACTTTTGCTCTATTCTTATTCATTGCCAGATGTTTTTAATAATCTTCAAGAAGCGTTCTACTGGAGCCCAGCGGAACGCATGCCAGCACTGGTAGTTCAATTAGTCGGAGTGTCTCATGCTGAACAAGCAGAACAGAAATAAGTCGGTGGCTGGCTCCGAACAAGAACAATGTCATAGCACGGATCACATCTTGGGCACCTTGGAAGAAGAAAATAATAATTAAACAAAACGAGGGGGGGGGGGGGGACAAGCCTACTTTCTGTTGGCCAGTATGGTCAATTTGTCACCTTTAATCACTTTTCAGGTCTGTTGCTAATATATAAACAACATTCTCTTGGAGGTATCAGTTCACACCAACAGGGGAGGAGATGAACTTGGCAGCAATGTGCTTTGTTAGCTAACAGATTTGTTTGGATTCGACAAAACACTCAGAAATACGCTATCTTCTTTACACTACATGCTAAACAAGACTCACAAGACAAGAAAGTAGGGTGAAAATTGGAGCCTCGTCTTTATTGTGCTTAGCACAGCTTTAAGCCTAAGACGAAACTTGGAATCATGCTTGAAAATAATCATTTCTTTCACACTAGCCGTGTGTAGGCTAAGGTTTGGATGAGTACAGTCAGACTGAAAAATTCAATGCCATAGCCGGGATTTGAACCACGCATCTCGCGCTCTCCGTGCGGTTGCTTTAACCACTGAGCTACTATGGTCATCATACCAACATGACATTATTTTCTCCAACTGACTCGTATGTTTCCCGGTAGACCACTAGGGGCTCTCATATGCTATGAGACACGCACCCTTTTGTGGCGACTTACTATGCTGTAAGTACTTAAGTCCCAGGCTTCATAGTTAGCCACCATATTTTTATTTTAGGTCAATTGATGGAAATAATCATTTCTTTAACACTAGCTGTGAGTAGGCTTAGGTTTGGATGAATAGGTCTACCGGGAAACATATGAGTCAGTTGGAGAATTTAATGTCATGTCGGCATGTTGGCCATAGTAGCTCAATGGTTAAAGCAACCGCACGGAGAGCGGGAGATCCGTGGTTCCAATCCCGGCTATGGCATTGAATTCTTCAGTCTGGCTCTATTCACCCAAATCATGCTTGGTTATACGGCAAGTTTTAAGGTGTTAAACAAACTAATTTCCTTGGAAACGAAAGTATCTGTCAGTTTATATTTTCTGAAGACGTAGACGATCAACTTAACTCAATTGATTTATTTACGGAGCTACTTCCTTTTCATTTAAAATAGTTTCTATTGATTTGAGAACCATAGGCACACCTCAAACACAGGACTTAACAGAAACGATTAATTCCTTTTAATATCTAAAACCTGTTTATATTCCAACGTCCACTATTTACACACAATAATAGCACTCATATTTGTAGTGCAGGTCTCGGGTCACCAAATATCACAAGATGCGCGATTTCCCTCATCCCACAATGGTCCAGTGTTAGGACTTTACTAGAGACTGGTCGGAAGCAATAAAAATATCGACCTATTTTATTTATAGCTTTCACTTTGCACTGGGGTAAATTTAATTTCTTGTTCTAGCAAAGAAGCATCATAATTTCGAGCTTGCAGTGTTCGATACCTATCAGGGAAAGATTAATTCGCTGAATTGTTTTCATAAGCTTTCCAAGACTACCGAACTCCCCTCTGTCATCAACCATCCCCTCCTGTAGTGTGTTGCAAATAAAATCAAATAAAAAGAATTCCTAAACTCTAACAGACATAACCAGTGGATGGTTATGCTCTATGAAGACCTAATACGTGGTTTGAAATTCCCCATAGCACACTGAGTTTGAAAAAGAAAGAAGAGAATGAATGACATGCCCTTTTACATATTTAATACTTGTTAGTATTAGATTTGCCAATGTCAAAACGTGTCGAGCCAATGAGACTTCCAAGATATGAATGTTTGCTGTAATGCAGTAAAATAACGGAACAAGATACAGAGTATATGATATTAAAAACATCTACTCTAAAATGACCCCAGAAATAGATGGCACGAACGTGTTGTACGGGTAAAGTAACCCGCCCACCAAATATACTATGTAATTATCAGCCACAGCATGGATGCCCTATGCTGTTGGAAGGTTTCCTCCAAGAAAAAAAAAAAAAAAAAAAAAAAAACATAAATCGAAAGAGGCACACCGTAAACTTCCATAGAGGTATATTGGCTGTGTGTAAGAGAAACAAATCAGCAGTGTTACAAAGCTTCCCAATTGTTCCCCTTCATGACCAAAGCTATGATTCAGAGGCAAACACGGTTTTATGTTTAGTTATTCGAAATTAATAAATAGCTATTTCTGTTTCGGTAGACCATATTTCTTTACCAATTAAACTGACAGAGGGCAAAGAAGAAATAAACAGGGTAAACGTGCTTCGACTATCGATCATTGTCAGTGGTGTAGCATTATGCGTGGAACAAAGCCCCTAGCAATTGCTGGAACATCTGTAATCATTCCAAAAAAAATCAATCAATTAGAGTTCTATCATCTCAACAACCCTTACCTGCTAACGAGTATTCTCATCCAGGAAAAACAACTTTAAACCGTAAAGCTCTCTACTGTTCGGTTGACTTTCATAATCCAGTACCGATAACGAGTTACCGTCTAACGTAAACTCTCTGCTAATTAAGCATTCACGTTTGCTACCGATTTGTAAACGGCTTTAATTTAGAAAATGAAGCAGGGGAAAAAAAGCGGGTTAGATAAATTTATAGAAGGGGACTCTTGGTTTCTGAAGCTCGTTATGGGGACATGATGCTGACGTAAACAGTGCTGTCATCATCCAAAAGATTCATGAATACTTAAAGTGACAGCAGGAGAAATAACATCTGGTGGTGGCAGAGACAAAAGGGACGAGAACATCTGAAGTCTGCTCTCCGTGGAGCTTCTTTTCCATACCAGTCTATGTAATCTATTTCTTTAATGTCTGCATATTTCCTGGTAAAATTCCTCCTAATTCACTTACGGTGTCAACTGAGGGAGAGAAAATTGATTCTAAGTGCTTGAGGGGGGGAAACAAATGAAAATCCCACTTTTTATGTTATTTACCGAGAACGTATTTGAATACATGATCATGTTCAGAAAATACACAGCTCATTTTCAACACAATTACCACATTAAGAAAACAATAGTAATGAAGGTATAGAAATCAACTGAAATAACTGAACTTGATCTTGGGTATAAACAAAACGCTACACGTACTCTTTAAAGATACGTTAAAGGAAGTTCTTAAGTTGTAGTTTTCCAAACCTTAATATACTTAAATTACATTATTTGTGAAAGAAATTGACTATGCATTTAATATTCATATAAATAAACATATTAAGTAACTGCTGATTACAACACAAGAATGGGATGTAAATTTCATACATTTATACCCAATAATTTGAGTATTTTAATAGAAGGCTGAAAAGTTTCGCAGAGTTCTGGTAAGGAACTCCTTCTATAAGTACCCACGAATTCTTCTCCACCAATCAGCAGCCTTTTCAATAAAGTAACCGTCTCCCTCTTTCTCGCCTCTCATATGCTTGAGCCAAATATAAGAAGATGCAATTCCCAGGGAGCTCCAGCGTAAGCAAGCAGTTTTTCAGTAGTGTACTTTGTTAAAAATAAAGACAACTGTTAGTAGAATCAAAATAAATTGTATGTTACTGTCAAATAATACCTCCATAAATGTGTAATGACATATTCAGATCTACTAATTAGCATAAAACTGGTAATCTGTTGTCACGCAGGTCTGAGGGAATTTTTTTGGAGGCGCTGATTTCTGCAAATGTCGCTGTTGGCGCGCTAACAACGCAACTGTTATAGTGCAGTCATGAAACAAAAAAGTTTTTAATGATAAACATCACGCGTAGTGATTAATTCCCTCGTGTTAGTCGAGAACAAATGCTACATTGAGCTTAATAACAACTGCTTTGGCAGACTTGGCTCCCTTTTTCTAGCAACTCTGCCAGTTATTATTTCAGGATACTTATCACTACAAAAAATAATAATAAATAAATGAATAAATAAAATATAAAAATATAATCTACGAGCTTAAATACAGGTGTCAAGAATCTAAACCTGGAGTTATTGTGCTCTTTATTAGACAAGAAATTACAACTACTGTAATTTTGTGGAATCGTAGAAATAAAAGTCCAATTTGCAGAAAATAAAAATCGTTCTTTAATTGCGTAGGAATACACTGTTCAATTCTCATGTAACATTACATTACATATCACAATCTACAGCACCAAGGTCGATGACAATAACAAACATTAGCTCTCGTTACAACACTTCACAGCTGACTCTGCTTACTCACTCTTTCGCTTTACAACTTGCCTCACTGTTTTACAAACTGTCCTGCTGGCTTATATATCTGTCCAATCGCTTATATATCTCATTCATAATTCGAGACTCTTCTCGAGCAAATCAGAAAAACAACTATTCTCTGTCAATCGAGATATCTCTCGAAACTTCCAAACACGAAATACTATGTGTGCCGGCGAGTCCTTTATCTGAGCTATCTTAATTTGCCGGCCGCTTTGTGTACACTAGCCGCGCTATTGTTAACTGCTTATGCAAGCTCGTGAAACATTATCCGCCGTCTTTTATCTCATTGCGCCGAAACCTTTATGCCCGTCCCGCGACAATATTTAATTAATGAAAATGTTCTTTTTGCAGACAGAACTTATGCCTACATTAACTAACCTAATGGCTACTGTCACCAATGGCCTTGCAACTAAGTCTAACCTAACAGCAGCCTTCTTACTATATAAATTTTCTAATACATAATTAAATTACAATTTTAATCTGAATAATAAATTATACTGACTGAAGGCTTCTGACCTATTTCTAATATTTTGCGCCTGCAACCTTAGTCTTCCCATCATTGTATGCTGAAGTCCATTAAATCTCGTTTAATCTACATGTTGATTGGACATCCAATATTTACTTGACAGTTGTAGGTATTTTCTTTAGTGGTCCTGGTTAACCATGTGTCCTTTGGGTTTCTTTTCCTTCTCCGTAAATTTATGTTGATCTTCTAATAAATATTAATGCTAAACGATGTCATCTCTTTATGAAAGTCCTATGATTATTGATCCTCTTACAACAGATGTTGATGTTAATTGATGTCATCTCTTTGTATAAAACTTGCTGTTCTCCTCAATTGTATCGGGGTATCATCTTGACGTGTTATCTCTCTTCTTCTATTCCGTAGTAGTGCTCTGTTCTGGTTGTAGTCTTCCATGGCTAAATTTGATATTAGTTCTGCCATAATTTCCAACTGTTTATAATCTTCTTCTTTTCTCACTATATCTCATATCTGTTTTCCTTGTAGTTTTGTTCTACCTTCATGTAATTCGCATATATATTTACTGCATTCAAACTAGGAGTGTTCTGGATTGCCTGGAACATTGCAGATATCACAATTACTATTTTGTTGCTTGCCTATTCGGTTGAAGTATGTATCATACGGTTCATGTCCTGATATGTAATATATGATTACCCTTCCTCAGTTTCAAATGATTCATCCGTAACCTTCCCTTGATGTTTGGTAACATATGGTAAGTAAGTTCTCCTTCCTTCATCCGCGTTATTCCACTCTTGTTGGCAGTCATTTAACAGTTTATCCCTAACTACAGTTTTAGATTTACATTGATCAGCGATCAGTTCGTGCACTTTTGTTATGTTGTTTCTTCATCCAATAATTTGCTGCACGTAGTTTGATAATATAATCAATTGGCCACATTCCCAGAATTACAAGAAGTCCCACTGTAAATGTTTGTCTTAAATGCTGCTGCTCCTTTAATAATTATCTGACGTTGAGATCTGCGTAGTAATGTTATGTACTTTTATTTTAATCTATGTGCCCAGCTACTTGCTCCATATCCAATAATTCCTATTGCTATACTTGTGTTATATTGTGTTGCTTATCACTACAGTAAAATCTCCCAGTTCTTAAGAGTAGTTTAACGTAAAGAAGTATTACATTTGAGTTGAGCACTCTCACCTCGCTACAAGATAGACCGTGAAGTTACAGTCTTTTTAAGATTGCAACCGAAATCTAATTAACGGCGCATTATGCTATGAGAACATACCTAGTACAGTCCAATTTCATACACGTTCGCACGTGCTACTGTAAGCTCATCACGTCAGTGTGTGGATGGAGGCCTGGCTGGTGCATCCGCTTCGCAAATCCCTTCCCAGGATCTGAGGAACACCAGCAAAGCTACATGTTGTGCTTCCCAGAAATAAATTACAGCTATCATTTAAAAGACGTGACGTTGTACCACATAAGTCCTAAACAGTAATGTCTGAAAGATTGGGCGAGCCTGTCGGCTTCTAGGAGCGGCCTCAGAATGAAGAGAATTAGATTTTTATCATCATCATCATCTGTTGTTACACAAATATAACTATTTTTAACAAAAACTTCACTTATCTTAAGAAAATTATGTCAATTTTGCTTTCTAATTCAGTCCAACAACACACTCTGTTGTCAAGGATTCCGGTTACCATGTTATTCTGTTTTTTTCAGTATTAGAAAAATCTGAAAAGGAAACAAACCTAAAATCAGAATCAACTGCTGGTGTTTCAAAATTTATTACGCGATGTTTATTTTTTAAAATAAATATCCTTTCCCTTTACCATTGAATCTATCGGACCATTTAATTGTTCTAATAATTTAACTTCAGGATTTATTTCATGGTAAAATGACCAAAACTGATCTGCTACGGTCGATTTATCAGTTTCATCGATCTCAACTAAAAAGAAAAATTGACATCATTTTCTTAAGATAAGTGAAGTATTTGTTACAAATATTTATATTTGTGTAATATTCCTTGCTTCACTGTAGCTAGCTTCATTTTCTACGCAGCCCGCCTCGGCAGCGTGGTGGTAGCATGTCTGTCTCACGTTCAAGAGGTCCCGAGTTCGAATCTCGGCCAGGGTGGGTTACCTGGGTAAGGTTTTTCCGGGGTTTTCCCTTATCCTGAAAGACGAATGTCAGGTAACTCGAAGCCCCATGGACCCCGGGCTCAATTGAGCATCATTTCACCCATTCCATTCATCGTCCGATATGACTTAACGTTGGAGGACGTAAATTACAAAAAAAAAAAAAAAAAAAAAAAAAAAATATCTACGTAATTATTCTCTGTTGATTTTAAAAATCGTAACTGCATGTGTGGGATGTTTATGATTATGGCTGATAACTTAGTTTGATGGATCAGGTTTAAAAATTATCATGAAATAGAATGAATCAAAATTTTTAAAAAATACTTGACGTCATATTTTTAATATTCTGCTAACTTGAACAACACCAAAATTTGTAAAAATTTTTAATTATATCTTACTACTTTTAGGCACGGTACATGATCCAAGACGCCATGGAACTGTGATAGGAATTATCGCAATACATAGTGGGTATCTACAATCCTAGGATTTCAGGATACTAACATACGTATGAGAGGAGAGAAAGTCTCTGAGAGGAGAGACACAGGGGGGGGGGTGTTGGCGAAGGTTTCCACACCCTCCCTGGACAGGTTTATGACACCCCATGTCATTACAATTACAGACCATTCAAAAACATTCTGACGGCTTCTACATTTGTGAATGAATCTTCTCGGTTTTAGTGTACAGGGTGAACAGGGCGTATGTTTTAACGGTTCTGCTCATTGTGTAGCAGGCGTTCTCTGCTCCACACATTCGCTGTCCTTGTCCCACTGTGTAACACAGGACATTCCTTTGAGGGACCTTCTTTGCGGTGCTGGACCATATATATTATTCAATACCACTACTGTTTCTTTAAATCATTATTATTCCATAGGTTATGACACAATTGGAAACGATAATTTAATGGTGGTGCTTTTTCGATGTTGTTTATTCCACTTCTCTGTTTCGTTTCATTATCTTGATTTTATTAAACAGCTATTTAAATGTCATATACAACCATCCTGACAGAGGCTGATCTCCAAATCATTCCAAATGCTACGAAACCTCAAAAAGAACTGCCTAACAGTAGCCACTATGAGGTGGTAGCATGGGGGTATTTGGTTTACTAATCACGCTGTCAATTGCCAATATTATATCAGCGCCGCCGGTATGCCGGAATTTCGCTCAGTAGAAGTAATTTTACATCCGCTAATATGGAACTGTGTTCTTAAGCACACTTAAAGCCATTTCTCTGGGCCAGATCAGAACCCACGCCTTTGGGATCACTAAGCCAGTGCATGAGGCATGAGGTACTGATAGTGTTGATGGTAATGGTGTTGTTGCCATCAAGGTCATCCAACACATTTTGGAGACCACAAAAATTATAAATGAGGGTCTCTTCCCAAAATGGGTGACATTTATAAAATGTGAGCTGAATCTTTCCTGACGGCGTATATGTTCTAGACGCTCCTGAAGATGGGAGAGATGCACGCTCCCGAAACGTCGATGTCACAACACATTCTTACCTGGCTCGAAGCCTGAGAACGTCTAGAACATTTATAAAACAGGCACTAAAATTTCTTAAATAAATATAATTGAAAAGCAACGTCTACACTCTGATTAACTTGAGGTAGCAGCTGAGTAAAGATGCACACTAAAAGGAATTAGTCTGTCATCAATCCTGCAGGGAGACTAAGGATGATTTATACACGTGGAGCCATTGATTGTGCATGCACCAACTTCTGTGCGTGTACAAATCATCCTCAGTTTAGTGTGCATCTTCCCTCAGCTGCCACCTCAAGTTAACTGGACTGTACATTTGCGTACTTTATGACCATGTGCTTCCAGGTCACTTGGAATTCAGAACATCTATACGTGTGACTTTTGATCATGTGTGTGCATGTGAGAGAGAGAGAGAGAGAGAGAGAGAGAGAGAGAGAGAGAGAGAGAGAGAGAGAGAGAAAGAGAGAGAGGTGGTGGTCGTCGTCATAGTCATTGTCAACTCTCAAGTACTTTTAAAACATTTAATTATGAATTTTAGGTGGATAATTCTGATTATGATGCCCTGTTTGTTTTCTTAGGAAAATACTGAGAGCAATAATAGCTACAAGATAATTGCCGAAATATCTGATGTATGCAATCGGAGGGCTCAGAAGCTTTGTAAGAAAACGGGTTAAAATGAAGGTCAAGTAGCGTGTGTCCTATTGAAGGGATTCCTAAAACTTGGGAAAATATGTAACAAATTAATCGGGAGGCGACGTTTTCAATGAATTGCTGATGCCGTCATAACAGCAAGTATTAGATGGAAGTATTTACTTTCTCAGCAATTTGATACTGGACCAGTTCCTCAGCACAAACTTAATTCCAATGAAGATACCTTGGTAATACAAGCGGCACTTTAGAATTGTCTAATTAGTCTGATGCTTAAGACCTGGTCTAGCGGATGATTTACCTTCGGTTAATTCAATGAGCCAGTAATTACTTTCATCCGAAAGCGCTGCCATTCTTGATTCGTTGCAGTCGTAATCACGTTCTACCACCCCACAGACTTCTAAGGGTTGGAAATTTGCTAAGCAGCGCCAAAATACGATACACTCTTCGGCAAATATGCGGCGGCAGCAGAAATGTGAAACGAAGCTATCAACGGAGTAACGAAATCAATCATCCCTGCTAACCTCAACAAGTATCAGTGCTGAAACACATTCATCACGTCAAAGTGTTAAGTGCTAGGGTTCAGATAAGCGCGAACTGCTGCCATATAGCTATTTGGAGTTGAGATATACGCGCATAAATCGTCAAATTTTCGCTCCGGAATGTAATCAACTGTGCTGTTCCAAGCATACAGCTCGAAACATAAATGCTAAACGACAGCCATTATTTATTTTCAAGTTGCTGTAAAATTACTTCAAAGAATAACTGTTATTGGTAATGCATTATATTTCCAAAATCTTATTATATATGCTAATTTTTGTACCTATGACCATTTTAGAGAAGTTCTATAATTAAATAACAACGCAGATGCGGATTGTAATTAGTAATTATGTTGAAATTGTTGGCACCACCTATTACAACATTCTTCGGGTATGTAGTTCTCATAAGGTTTAGACCCAGAGCTTTATTATACTTCACATTTGCAGCAATGCATGTGCTAAAGTCAGTTTGATCGATATTACTTTCCTTTTTCACTATCTGGTATACATGCAGCATATACACAGTCTTCTGTTTGAATGAAAACATAGTTTAACAGCAGATATGTTCTATTCCCCTTACCTCCCCTCCACAAAAGAAAACAATATTACTGCTTGCTGTTATAATGCATGAAAATCTGATAAAAAAAAGTTTCTCCGATGTGATATTTAATACTGGAGGTCCACTACAAAAAGTGGTATAACATTTGTGTTAGGTTCAGCAGTGGCGATTTATAGAAAGAAAGAATGAAAGAGAGAGAAAGAAAGAAGGAAGGAAAGAAAGAAAGAAAGAAAGAAAGAAAGAAGGAAAGGAAGCAAGGAAAGAAGGAAGGAAAGAAGGAATGAAAGAAAGAAGGGAAGAAAGAAAGAGAGAAAGAAGGAAGGAAATAAAGTAGGAAGGAAAGAAGGAAGGAAAGAAAGTAGGAAGGAAAGAAAGTAGGAAGGAAGGAAGGAAGGAAGGAAAGAAGGAAGGAAAGAAAGAACGAAAGAAGGAAGGAAGGAAAGAAGGAAAGAAGGAAAGAAGAAAGGAAAGAAGGAAAGAAGGAAGGAAGGAAAGAAAGTAGGAAGGAAGGAAAGAAAGTAGGAAGGAAAGAAAGTAGGAAGGAAGGAAAGAAAGTAGGAAGGAAGGAAAGAAAGTAGGAAGGAAGGAAAGAAAGTAGGAAGGAAGGAAAGAAAGTAGGAAGGAAGGAAAGAAAGTAGGAAGGAAGGAAAGAAAGTAGGAAGGAAGGAAAGAAAGTAGGAAGGAAGGAAAGTAGGAAGGAAGGAAGGAAGGAAAGAAAGAAGGAAAGACGTAAGGAAGGAAGGAAAGAAGGAAGCAAGGAAAGAAGGAAAGAAGGAAGCAAGGAAAGAAGGGAACATAGAAAGAAAGAAGGAAGGAAAGAAAGAAGGAAGGAAAGAAAGAAGGAAGGAGGGAAAGAAGGAAGCAAGGAAAGAAGGAATGAAAGAAGGAAAGAAAGAAAAGGAAAGAAGGAAAGAAAGAAAGAAAGAAAGAAAGAAAGAAAGAAAGAAAGAAAGAAAGAAAGAAAGAAAGAAAAATAAAGAAAGAAAGAAGGAAGGAAAGAAATGAAGAAAGAAAGGAAAAAAGAAGGGGGAAAAGAAGGTAAAAAAGAAAGAAAGGAAAGAAAGAAAGGAAAGACAGACAGACAGGCAAAAGGAATGCTGAATGAAGATCCGAAGATCCAATCTGCAACGATGTATTCAGAATCAGTTCTACAATTGGCTTAACCACGTTAGTTACCCCATAGGCAGATAAATAGGTTTGTTTTCCAGTCTGTATATATTTTACTTGCGATCGGGTACTAAAAATATTATTAGCATTGCTCTCATACCGAATGTAAAGCATATAGGAACTTCGAGGTTATTTCGTTTTTACAAACGTCAACACAAGCATACCGTTCTGTTAAGACTGGATAGCGAATTGGATCAAAGTAAGGTTGCACAAAATCCAATAGGCAACTGTGTGTCCCCGATAGGCTGAAATTGCTCTTTTATTTATTCAATGCAGCAGAAATTGCTTGTCGAGTGCTAAAATAGCTTAGAATACGTAAATTCGAAGCGGAAAATTAAAAGTGGCCCAACCAAAATACGTGAAGGCGAAAGAAAACATGGCTTACATTTGAAATCGTCAAGCTAGTTATATATCTGAGGTTAAAAAGCTTTGCTCTGGCAGGAACTTAGGTAATTAAGTTCCAAGAGGGCACAACAGGAAGTGTAAAGAACCTTTTGTTCCTGTATCTTTTCCCTTAAGAAGCAAATAGCTGTATGTTCTTTTGTTTCACCCTCAGAAAAGAAAGGAAGTACTCTTATTGTTAATTCTCGTTCCCCCTCTTCACCAAGTTCTTATCGCTGCCTCCTTTGCATCATTTGTACACGAAAATTTGGCTAGCGTGGGATGCGAAAGCTTTGCCATATCAACGAGATTATGGTATTGTGGTCCGTGAGCTGTTAGATCTCTGCATTACCTCACCTCCTAATCATTAAGTAGGTGTTGCTTCTAAAACATGGAATTGTAAGCAGAATCCATCCAACAGCTTAATAAGCGACATAAAGAGCTGAAGCCTTTATCATATTAAATGCCAGACTGAAGGATATATCTGTAATTTTAGTCAATATTTAAAACTTTGTTTTCGTGGAAAGCAATACTGTGGGAGTAATTAGTACTTTTGGAAAGCTTAGACTCTTTGCTTTGCCCCGATCATATCGAAATTTTAACAGTGTTTATCTTCAATGTTAATACAAAAACGCTACATATTTATATTTCTCTTTCTCCGCATTAAAATTTACACTAAATACCGTTAAATTAATACTCATAAAGATTCTGATATATACCCGACTTATTCTGTTTGATACACCAGTGCTTCTTATGATATAATGTGTAGAATAGAATATGGGGCACCTCTCACATACTTTAATAGTTTAATATAATTTATGCACTTCAATCTCTATTTTCTACTTCAATTATAAATATACTTCTATCAGAAACGTCTATCATATCTATCAGAATTGTTTTTAACTTTTGATAGTAAATAATTCCTTAAAAAAAACTGAGATTAAATTGTGTTAGAATGTCTCTAAATGCTTATTTTCCACGAGTATTTGTTGACATACAATTGTATTTATAGATACACATGATATTTGTGACAACAGACGAATTTTATATTTCACTAAACACAAAATAATAAAATAGGACTAAACGAGTTTCTATTGAAATCATGGTGAAGTACAAAATTAGTTTTTTATCTATAATACCATAGAAAATTATACCTTCGCATCCTATTATCTTAAGTATTAAGAAGTAAACTTTATATATAAAGACCTGAGTTCACGAACTATATCCTTACTCATTCCTTGGTTGGTTCCCCAAAGTCAGGATTATATTTTGTTATTTTCAATGAACATTAACTTCAATTGGTAATTGGAACCATCTTAAACTGAACCATCTGATTAAGTGTAATAAAGCAGTTTCATTCTATACAGCCGGTACAATGTACAGTCTGTTAGTATATAATGACTCCGCACCATATACAGTACAGTGTATACTGATTCCGGTGGCCGAGCTCGTTAAAGTCAAGAGTATTGAGCGGGAGGTTAAACTCCAGACAGGATCGTCCTGCTAAAAGATTTTATAAGTTTCCGTTAGTTCTCACTGTTGGAAAATGCCCGTAAGGTACTTTAAACTTAAGCCTGAAAGTGGCCTTACCTTATTTCCTCTCCAAATAATCATATTCTCATTTTATGCATTATCTGTGTCCATTTCTTGTGCTGATTAATGCAATAAGAAAATCCGATAAACACAATACAATGTTGAAGTATTTATCTCTGCCCTTTGATATTTGCAAATCACAAGAAACTTTGGAAACTGACTGAAATTTTAAGTCCATCTACACAGGCACCTCTACATTCTGGTTATGCAATACTTGAATGGCAGATTCAGAAACAATAGGAACATCCAATGCGGATAAATGGCAACGGTGGGAAACACAGGTGAAGATAAATGTAAACAAGACAAAGGACTTGTTAAGTCAAGAAAAACAACCAGGACACACTTACCAATCTTTACAAATAGTGAATAGTTACACCAATTTAGTCGCCAATGACCAAAGCGACTTTAGTTATAAAAAATCTTTCCAGATACTTATACAAAAAGGAATAAAAGATAAGGAGAAGGCAGCATTTAATTGAGAGACAAAATAATTGAACTGCTTTAGAAATAGCAAGTGAAAGAACAATGCTGAAGCTGGTATGTGGAAATAAAGGAAATTAACTGGCATATACAGACATACAGAGAGAAAGGGAGAGAGGGAGAGAGCGAGAAACGACCCATCCCTGTAGCGTAGGTGTTAGCGTATCTACCTCACATTCAAGAGATCCCAAAATCGAACCTTCCTCAGGTTGACTTATCAGGATCATTTTTATCCGAGGTTTTCCCTTATACTGAAAGACGAATGTCGGGTAACTCTTAAACTCTTAAACTCTATGGATCCTGGCCTTATTTTAGCTTCATTTCATCCATTTCATTCTTCTCCGATATGACTTTAGTTGGAGGACGGAGACAGGGAGAGGGAGAGAGAGAAGGAGAGGGAGGGAGGGAGAGAGAAAAAGAAAGCTGTTTTGGGAAAGAAGCATTCCAGAATTAGTTTCAGGTATCTCGCCGGCATTTGCCAGTTATTAGGAATGAGGAAAACCTGGGAAAACTCAGACAAAAATGACTGTCCCGACGGAATTTCAGCAGCGGACCTCCCGTTCATAAGTCGGTGTCTTCACGACTTCGGCCATACGTGTTGATAAAGATATCAAATAATAAAAATAGGATAAATAAAAATGATAAATCCAAACGGAAGGGTAAGCACAGAAAAGCTATTCTGAGGAAAACATGATTTAGTTACGACTGTTTGGAAGTTTTTTTGTCGTTCAACAAGGTCGCTAACACCTGGTACCACAATGCGAAGAGGGTGCTACGTTCGAAATGTCGATTGCTGCTTCACAATGGACATCATTAGATCAATATATAACAGGTATACTGCAGAGGGCTTGTTAGATTCTACCATAAGCGTGTTCTCCGATGCGAAAACATCTGTGTTCCTCCACCAGTGTAATCCGACAATGTTTTCAAACCTAGCAACATTTGGAATCATCAATGATGTATATAGATTTTGTCTTCCAAGTATTAATAACAAGTTTTGATCCGTCTTTAACGTTATCTACAGGCGCATGGGCAATAAAGTAAGTTTAATCAGGTCATATCAACAAACTAGCTACTAAGAATATTTATATAGCACTTTAGGCAGGTTTCACAGCACACCGCGCCTTCCAGGATACTACTTAAACTTTGGGTTCACTTAGCCACTAAAACCGATTTTCAAAGTTTGTCGTTTGTGGACTGTGACGAGAGCTAGCACTTCTTTCTTCTTTTGTTTTAACGTCCCACGCCGACTACCGGGAACTTCGGGATGATGAATGGAATGAATTAATAATGGCAAAAATGAGCCTAGAGGCCGTCTAACCCTAAAGTTACTTGCTATCTGCCTTTTCAGGCTGACGAAAACTTTCGAAACTACCTCATCCGTGTAACTTGCCTAGGCACGGAGTCAAAAATGGGCTCGCTTGTTAACACGTAGTCACTTTAAAGTCTAAGTGACATCCAATAAATTTGTTTTAATCCCAAAATCAAGAGCATGGTTACCTTAGGTGTGGTGCTGAAATAACTGTTCGTCAGTAAATTTCAAAATGTTCGTTGATATGAAATTAATACATTGATATTAATGAATGAGATCTATTCCATGAAGGCAGTGTCGAAACGAACTATGAAAGCATAACCACGAGTATATAAGGAATGGAGTTTCTTGTAAATTATGCAAAGTTGCATGAAAACGAAGCCTGATATTGCCGTCATTAATTAAAAAAACAAATTAAATCCTTCAACGAAAGCCTAATCGGAAGATAAACGAAATGAGTGAAAAACGAAGCTCAAATGAAGCCATATTCCATAGAGCTTAGAGTTACCCTAATTTCATCTTTCAGGATAACTCACCCTGACTGAGTTTCGAACTTGGGACCTCTTGAATATGATGCAGACATCTATACTACAGAGGCGGGTGTCACCGATTAGAGAAAGAAGCATGGAAGCTTTTGGCATACCTCGAAGAACCGAGTTTTGTTGCTAGAAAAAAAAAAACAAGCAGAAGACAGATTTTCCTTGAAGTTGTCACATTCATTAACTAAAATTATTCCTAATTAGTAATAATAATAATAATAATAATAATAATAATAATAATAATAATAATAATAATAATAATAATAATAATAATAATAATAATAATAATAATAATAATAATAATAATAATAATAATAATAATAATAATAAAGTTATAATGTAAACTTACATGTACTACAAGTTTAACAATTTGTAATAATGAATAGTACATTATTATTATTATTATTATTATTATTATTATTATTATTATTATTATTATTATTATTATTATTATTATTATTATTATTATTATTATTATTATTATTATTATTATTATTATTATTATTATTTCTCCCTTTATCGTCAATGCTGACGTTAGAGCCCGCCTCGGTAGCGTGGTGGTAGCGAGTCTGCCTTACGTTCAAGAGGTCCCGAGTTCGAATCTCGGTCAGGGTGATTTAACTGGGTAAGGTTTTTCCCAGGGTTTTCCCTTATCCGGGAAGACGAATGTCGGGTAACTCTAAGCTCTATGGACCCTGGGCTCATTTAAGCGCCATTTCACCCATTCCATTCATCGTCCGATATGACTTAACGTTGGAGGACGTAAAATTACAAACAAAAAATACTGACGTTAGGAGGCGCTTGGGTTCCTTCAGAGCGAGGGAGCCGAAGCATCTGACCTGAGATGAAATCAGGGTTGAGGGGTCGGCCCAACGCTTGACATGAATGAATGATGGAGCAATTGGTGGAACGATGGTGGGGGAAACCGGAGTACCCAGAGGAAACCCATCCCAGCGCCATGTTGTCCACCAAAAATCCCACTTTGCGGTCGCCTGGGATCGAACCCGGGCCGCCTAGGTGAGAGCCAAGCGGTCTAGCCACTCAGCCATGGCGCGGCCTATTATTATTATTATTATTATTATTATTATTATTATTATTATTATTATTATTATTATTATTATTATTATTATTATTATTATTATTATTATTATTATTATTATTATTATTATTATATTATGACACTAATATTGCTCTTAATCAAAAACGGTTTTAAATGAATTGGTTTTTACGGTTATCTTTCTTAACATAATCGTCATTATTATTAAATTAATGATGCCAACTAGGAAAAATATAGATAACACATTGGTAGTGATAAGCTTCGCCCATGTTTCGGGATGACGTAAGGACTCGAATAAGTTGTTGCATTTATGCAAGAGTGGAGATTAAAGTTGAAGCTTGCAGAGGGAACAGTAATATATTTCACTACAGACTTAGATATGTATTGCCAATGGGCCACTTTTCTTTGCAACACCAAGAGAAGTGGAGAGAGAGAAAAAGAGAGAAATCTGAGGAAGATGTTCAGAGCGATAGCAGAAAAGGAGGAGAATAGTACTACGACTATAAGCAGTAAACGAAATAACGAGAACGGAACCCTGGGTTCTTATTTCAATAAAATCCAACCCATAGTCCGTTGATATCATAATTTGCTTAGCCAATTCACAGGACGAACATAACGACTGAGAAAGCATTTAAACTTGCGCAGCAAACCAAATGCGCACAAGAGTATATGTAAATGCTACATTTGCATGTACTTGAATTATGCCTCTCAGCTAATGCTTTAATGGCGGAAACAAAACACAATGCTTTATTAGAACTAACATTTCGGACACCAACAGATACTTCAACGGTTTATCCATTGGTTTATGGCACTAATTCCACATGAAAGTTGACCGAAACCCATAGAGATCATCAATTCCGCTTCTTCCACAAAACTGGGGCTGATGAGCGGTTTCGGTTTGGGCTTTCAAATTACAAGGCTTATTAAACAGATGCCCAATAACCACGATTTGACTTTGTGGACTTGCGTTGCAAATGGGTGTGCTGGCCCCTAATAACATTCCTAACAGGACTCAGAGGAACTTGCAATCCACACCTCTGACACAGGCATGCTTCAAATTACGTGGTTGAGTCGAACAAAAACCTCCATTGCAATGTTACTGCAAAGGACAAACTCATAACGGCACAATACGAGAAAATACTGTGCTTATGCCCTTGTCAGCATTAGTAATCATATTGGATACCATGGTTCCCCCATTACTTTCATTGCTCGGGAGTACAGAAGCTTGCCTAACACTTTTTAAAATTGTCGTCAGTTTTTCTATATCAATAAATATTTAATATTCGCTTTTCCGCTCCAGATAAAAATGGAGGAAGGTAGCAGCACGAGAATGAGGCTGTAATTTCTTGCCTAGCAGTGTCGCCAAAATATTGCGGGATACATCGTCTCAAGCAACTTCCCATCGGTTCTAAATTAAAACATCCACAACGAGAAAAACGGAAATGTACTCATCTAAACTTCAGGCTGAACAGGGTTGTGAATGAAGCCGAAGTAGCTGACAATGATGGCTGTTCCTGAAGTCACTTAAAACCTGTGTGAAGAATGAATGTAAGAAGTCCGGAAGGACAGAAGGACAGAATATTACGTCACCATACACTGTACTGTTCGGCAAAACTGGAATGCAGCAGTTGAATCTCTTACAGGGGATGGCCCGCCTCGGTAGCGTAGATGGTAGCGTGTCTATCTCATGTTCAAGAGGTCCTGAGTTTGAATCTCGGTCAGGATGAGTTACTTGGATAAGGTTTCTCCGGGGCATTCCCTTATCCTGATAGGCGAATGTCAGCTAACTCTAAGTTCGATGGATCGCGGACGCATTTGAGCATCATTTCACCCATTTCATTCCTCGTCCGATATGACTGTTACAGTGGATGGGTTCGAATCAAGTCAAAATTCATACACCGTCGCGCGATATCATCAGTCACAAAGTAGAAAAATGATATTCAATGTGTTACAGTTTTGTAAGGTTAAATAATGTTATAGAAAGGACAGCAACAACCGTGGATAAAGGTAAAGGAACTGTTCATATACAGTGAAAGAGGCTCAAAATTCAAAGCATACGGGAGAAAGAACTTTCAACACCTGGTACACATCGTCCACATCCAGAAAGGTTCGAGCTCGATGTCAGACTGTACTGCTCTGTATTCCCGCCTTCTCTGACCTCTCTAAACCGAGCCATGCTACACCAGCGACTTCCCATAACAGTTGCACTCATTCGTCATTACTCGCTCTCACTTCGATGACCAAAACTTATCAGAGCTCAATAAGTACGTTAAAATTTGTCTTTCCTTGGGTAGTCACACTTCGTACACTTGTATCTCACACTGTGTAGGATAAGGGCACCATATTTCGGGTAGGTGCCTAATTTCGGATGCTAGATTTTCTGCTCCATGAGCTACTCCCTCGTAAATCATGTGAACAAGTAGGAGGAAGTACCAAGTGACCACAGTGAACCTCCAGCCATTATGCAGTTAGTTGCGGTGAAGTAGCACTCGTAAGTTGTTTTGTTCACGATAAGAGTGTTTGAAGATCACTTTTCAGAGCGATTTCTTGAGCTTAAGGTAAGGTCCTAAATCACGTAATTACTGCTTGTAATATGTTAGTATATGATAGTTTTCTTATATGCATTAACATTTGAAATTACTTATATCTTGTTTAATCCAAACTGTTATTTATCCAATCGGACGGAATTCTTAATTTCGGATACCACAGGCCTTCGTAATTTCGGATATCCGAAATTAGGAATGAACAATATTTTACCGATCTAAAAAACCTTTTGTTCACCAGGGCGCAGAAGGAGGTGGTCAGAAGAAGCAATCAGAGAAGCAGTAAAGGCCGTCAAGGAGAAGAAAATGGGATTTTTAAAAGCTTCCAAATGGTATAGCGTACCTCACTCCACACTAGAGAATTATGTAAACCACAAACAGAAAGATATTGACAGCTTGTTGACTACAAAAATCGGAAAAGAATGCGCACTTGGTGAGAAGGGAAACCGAACTGGCTGCATACTGTACGGTTATTGATCGCTATTTTAGACTTAGAAATACATTAGACGAATGGCATTCCAGCTAGCTTTGATAAACAAAGTAAAGCACTCATTTGATTCGAGTAGTGGTATGGCTGGAATAAAATGTGTCAGGGATTTTATGAAAAGGCACTCTCAACTGGCTTATTGCACTCCACAAAATATCCTAAATTAGGCACTATTTTGCTAACCTAATCCAAATGCTCTTTAATGGTTTTCATTATGTCTTATGTGAACTTAATTTATAAGACATTTTTTGACTAAGGGACTGTAAGCCAGTATGAATAAAGAACGTTGTCACAGAATTTCGTGTCTGTTGATGTACTATAACATGTAGAATACCCCAAAATAAAAATGGTATCCGAAATTTGGCGCCCTTACCTTACACAACTACCACTTTCGTTAAACCTTTTATTTCATTAAACTCACTAGCATTTTATTGCATAATCTTATCAACAAACTGATACAGTTATGTAGACAAGCCCGTTCATGAATGCCTCGTTGAGGCATCGCGCACTCAGAGAAGTGGGCAGTTAGCACATTGCCTTCCTGTACCTTTTGTGTCTATGTTGAAAGCAGGTGTCCAAGAAACCCTCGCATCATGGAAGCCTTTCTTCCTAGGTCAACAAGCGCAAGCATGCCCTTTCATTCCCATTCGTCTTTCCTCACTCCCTGCTGACTGGCTATAAGTTTACTGCAGCTTGGAAATTGGCAAGCGGCGATTAAAAGAGGATTAACAACTTTACCCATAAAACAAGGATGTACAAATTATCCTCAGCTACAAAGTGAGAAGGGTATAATTATATCTCTTACAGCGAGGAAGACAGAAGTATCTCCTTTCTCGACACTACGCTAAAGAAGGAATTTGTTGGTGCACATTATTCTCTAGCAGGAAACAGTCATAGAGCCACCTACAGGCAATGAAATTAACATTTTAATATGTGCATTAACGTGTATAATAAACACCAGTTTTCAGACAAAGTGTACTAAAATCGTGGAAGAAAAACATACGTACTCAGATGTATTTAAAAATCGAAAACTGAAGTACAAGGAAGTATTGTAAGCCAAAAATCGATATGAAAAAAAGGTTCAGAAAATGGTGTGTTGAATGGCTATTTAACTTAGTATTTAAGCCTAGTATCTTCCAAAAACAGTACACAATATTCTGCAGAAGCCTTCCCATTCCAAACAACCGTTTACTTGGAAACAATGTGGGTATTTTTGACTATCTCAAAGGTCTTTATTACAGCAGTATACTTGGAGATATTTTAGCTTTAATTCTTTTATGAATGGTCAGTCAGTGAAGTCCTCTTCATTCTGAAATAATTATGTATAATAATATAAAATGGCTATAATAGACAAAAGCTACTACACAAAAACTGCAGATGTGTTAAAACACACAATTTATCAACTTAGCCGTTTCGGAGATATACTTGAGTATTGGCGGTTTAAAAGAAAGAGCATAAAATTTCTAAGACAGCCCATTAGGTCTTGCATTTCTTTCACAACAACTTGTTATCAAGAACAAAGATTTAATATTGTTTCCGCATGCTGCAACAAAGCACAACTTGCTTACTTTGAAGTGTTTCCTAAACAAATATGCATTGATCTTAAGCAGCGTATCGGAATAAACAGAATCACTTTATATAGATCGTTTAATTATAGCAGTATCCATGAATAATGAATTTTATTGGCTATAATTGGTTACAGTTACATATTACAATTTTCCTTATTTTTGGAGTACTTTTATTTATCGTAGGGTCCCATACAGCTGGTTATATTGTACATGACAATTTTTGATCTCCAATTTCCATTTGGGCACGTTTGTTTCCTACCTACCCAAAATGTATGTCCTGCATCGTGGCGTAGTAGGTTAGAGCGTTGTGCTTTTGTTCCCTACCGCGGAATGCGCCCGGAATCGATCCCACCTGGGAGATGCGAATTTAAATTCCTGGGTATAGCACCTGTGCCCACTCAGCATCGTGAGGAAATTAGGCGCTACCTAGGTAGCGAACCTGGTCTAGAAAGCCAACTTTCCGGCTGGGACTGCCGTGATGCCTTCCACATCTCCTCTCCGAATCGCTTGGATGATCGCCCACCTCTGCCTTGCGGATGTGGGCATGAGGCCGGCATTCGGTTTGGCAGACTCTGGCCCACAAGCGGGCTGTTACTCCATGTATTACGTTACCCAGTATGCATGACTATGTCGTTGGTACAAAAGCCATGTGACTGTACGACATTGGCGCTTTTGATATTTAGTTGTTTCTCGTGATATCATGAAAACAGCATACAACCAATTTGAACAAACGTTTATCTCGATAAATAAGAACTAGATAGAAATGAAATGAAATGTGTAGTGTTTAACGCCCGCGTTTACTACATACGGCACCGCAGGCGATGACACTGATGATGCATGAGATGAAGATGGAGCACCGGTGGAATGAGCTGGCGGGGGAAACCGGAGATCCCGGAGAAAACCCGCCGCAGCGTCGTGTTGTCCACCACAAATCCCACTTTGCGGTCGCCTGGGATCGAACCCGGACCGCCTTGGTGAGAGCCAAGCGGTCTAACCACTGAGTCACGGCGCGGCCTGAATTAGATAGAAAAATATTTTTTTAAGTTCTATAGCGGCTTTTATTTGAATATTAATCAGTGTTTTATGTCTTATTAATTTCTAAATCTCTTAGATAAGGTGGGCAAGTGTTTACTATCCTCTTCTAGCTGACAAAACAAAAATACAGCAGGCAAACTATTAAGACCGAACTTTTTGTTTCAGTTTCGTAAGGGTCCAACAATGTAACAAATCTAGTATTTATTCCTGTTGACATGAGTGTATTAACTGCCCTGGTAATCAAGACTGATAGAAAATATAACATGAGCACTTATGACATAACATTTCATACAAAAACGCTTATCTGTCACGAAAAAGGCACACACATGACTACAAAGGCATTCAGCAAATATATTCACCCCTTCGTTTCGGACTCCATTACATCTTGACATAACTTCGCCCTCATTCGCGTTTTCCACTCATTTCCCTTTCCTGCTTCGGCACACCATGAAAGTTATTGCTTTTTTGTGCGCAGTTTTAATAAATTAATCATTTTTATCACTTGTTCAAAACGCTTTTTCAGAGGCGCGTTGTTTACGATAGAAGAGTGATTTATCTGAATCGTGCATTTTTGGAAGGGTCTGCCCTTAAATCCTGTGTGAGTTATTGCTATGGGGATCGAGGGTTTATTACTGCCCACGAAAACCTTCCCAAACTCCGACAACAGCTAGAATTAAATAACGTTTCAACAACTACTACTCCCTTTAAAATCGAAGTTCAACTATCAACTACAATGTAACCACGGATTTTATTGTCAAATCATTATATTGTTATAGCCCTCAATTTGTGTGATGCCACTGCAGTGGGTACTGCGGTAAATAAATCTAGAAACGTAATCAAGAACAAAAGTTTCGAACACCGCTAATTTAGATACAAGACTGTTATTCCATCATCTAAAGGGGTAGTTGCTTCTGTGTTATCAAGTAGAACTAAGACTAAAAAATCTCGAATAGAAGACTTTAACGGTGAGGACAGTAGTTCAGATCTTTTCCAACTTTACAGACCTTGAAAACACCGTACGGGACTGCTGCAGAACATTACAAATACCACATACAAATCCTGGTCAGCTTTAAAAAGCCAAAGCTGGCCATTTTATGCTAGCCCAGAAGACATGCTGCAGATAAATATAAATATATATAATCATAACCTGACGTCAGACATGCTGGTCAGTAGATCTTGGATGGGTGCACAACAAGGCAATAATATCCGATTCTTTTTGGGATAGAATAATAGGCCCACTTTATCTATAAGAATTCTGAAATGAGGAAATTCTTGTGTTCTCATGCTGAATGCGTAGGATTTAGCCCATTTGCTAATGGCCCCTTTTCTCAGATGATCTTATTTAATGCAGAGTACAAGTTGAATGTGTTTCTGCGATCTGCGATTAACTGTGCGGGTCGTTTCGTAAGCCAGGATAATTTTGCTGTATATTCCGCTAAACCTGGAGTAACAGAAGTTTGTCTTCTGTATCTGAAGGCATTTGGAATGAAAGTAATCACGGATGCAGAGTTCGATTTCGGCAGCAATCCCAATAATTGTACATACTGTCTACAAAGGAAAACAACGTTTACAGTACGTGTTCCACACATAAGAGATCAATTCCGGTAAGACTCTCATTTCAACCCTTGCAAAATGCAGTCATCGGCCATAGTCTAGAGATAACGTGCTAGACAATGGCTCCTGAAGTCGTGGTTTTAATCGCCACGGAAGGAGACTTTTTTTCAGGCGTAAAAATTCTTAAGGGCACTGGGAGGCTATTTTTACCAATATTAAAATTTAAATATATAGAAAACTAAAAATTATCAGAAATTTAAATTCGGTAAGATTATTGTATAAGGAAGTGTGCATTTAACTACTGTATAATATTTAAATCACGTTCACATAGGTCCATGTAAAAGGGGCATAAGTCACACCGTGTGTCCTGAAAAAATTATTGCATCCTATATTCCAGGTGCAGTTTACTTGTAGGAATTTAAAGCTACATGAACCGAGTTTTATCCTAAATAACCTAAGATACAGTTTTATAATATCGACTAAATGAAAATCACATATAGTTTATACTATGCACATGAAAAATGAATTAGTTTTGATTAAACAAAAAGATAATATTTTCAAGGACTGAATATTTGTTTTCGTCCATTTTATAAATCACATGAATATAAATGTTAGCCGAATGTGTTCAAAGAACATTGACAAATAACCACTACAAATTTTGTGTCAATATCTTTTATAGTTTTTGAGAAACATGCACCTAAAGTATGAAAAATCAAGGTTTTGGGAAATCACGATCAAAGATTAAGCACCATTCTCAGGAAGTGAGCGTGTCATTACGCCGCCATCTTTAAATTGACGAATTAAAGGGCTTTAATGCCAGTTGACAGCCTATGTTTTATATAATTTTAAAGATGAAGAATTATATAATTTTTTGACATTAAAAACAAAAAATGGATTTTTTGAAACCTATCCACCTCCCAGTGCCCTTAAAAAGGCATCTTCGGAAGGAAAGTAAACCCAGTGGTCCTGTGTTCAAAGTAACCTCAAGCCTGATCAAGTCCTCAGTGCTTTTGTAAAATGCCCTCTTCATATTTCAACCACCCGTAGTGAACCTCAGGCATTTCAAAATAGTGTCAAGAGGGAAACAAACTATCTAGGTAGCGCACTCCAATCGAGGTTCTAATCACAGCATTTCGGATTATCAGTACGCCATGTAGGCGGGCTAAAAGGTACTTGAGTGAGGAATTACCATTGGGGAGTATGGTACTAGACATCAACCCAAGGCTCTCTATTTCGATACAGCAAAGCACTATTCTCTAATGCTTTTATCAGCTCTATGTATTTACGCCATTAGAAGGCAGTTTTCTCGACTGCTGCAACTAACCACTAAACACCAGACATGTGGTTTTGACTGCATTTCAAGCACATAAAGGGTATTTGGCTTAGCGAGTTGTGCAACAGAACACGGTCACCACGCCTTAAAAAACTACCCTCTTCATCCTTCATAAGCACATTTATACGATACAAAAATTATTTTACCGGTGCAAAGATCCAATGATATTCAGTGATTCTGGAAATGAGAGTTTAACTTCGGATGAAGTTAACTCGCAACTAGTACCGGAACTTCTAGCCTGAGTACTCCAGCGGCTTAAGAACATCAAGGTAAAGTGAGCTATTGAGAGGGGGAGTGCGGTTGGAATCCTGAACCACCTTGCTGCGGTTTTGCACACCAAGAGGCGCTACTTTGCGAGTAGATCCTTAATTGGTCCCTAGAAACCTTAAGAATCTGAGTGATGTTAAAGATCACTCACGATGAGACGGATCAATTTCGATGGCGACACAGTCGAAGTGGTATACTTATTACCTTGTTAAAGTTGCACTACTAACGTCGTAGATAAGCATCAAGGAGATGCCTTCTGCTGTATCTTCCAGCTTCTTTCCTCGCGATAACCAACTTCCCATTTTTGTATTCTATTTGGGACATATGTTCATACGTGCAAATTATATTTAAGATTTCATTATTGCCAGAACCAATTGTCAGTGTGTACAATACACAAATATATTTTATACGGGTATTAGAAGATTCTCGTGTGTTCCGAGCAGCACGCTAGCTGTACTGAATATGGATACTGCCCTTGATCTGTTCCTTCACAGGAATTAAGTAGGAACAATGTAAAGATTCAAAGGCGACAACGTGGCCAAGTGGATTCAGTTCGATCCCTCGGGATCTAGCACCAAGCAGCAGCAATAGGAAATCTAAACAACTCTTACTTAAGGCTGATAAAAGGATATACCAAATCTACAATGTAACGTTGTGATGCTATACAGGGTGTTTCAAAACGACACCGAAACAAGATATAGAAGTAGTTGCTCAGCTTCTATGTGACACATATGGATAGCTTTTACCGTCAATAGAGCCGCCTAAAAAAGATCCAGAATGAGTGTGGATTAGGTAGTTACAGAAAAAACGCCGCGTGCCTCACGCTATCGAAATTCGCAGTTAGGTGACACAGCGTGCCGCCTGCTGTAGCTGTTTATAAACATGCCAACATACCCCACGATAGCTTACTACTATTATGAATTTCTTAGGCTTATGAAACGGCAATAAAGTCATTTGTTTATGAGTGTTTAACGTGTTCCAATATTCCATTATAACACTCCATAACGGCAAATAAGATGGCGGACATAGGCAGTTTAAGCTTTTTAGAGGGAAGTTAATAGCAGTGAGATTGAGGATGGAAGCATTAAATGATAAAACGAACAGAGAACATCAAATAATCGTAGATAAAGTTAACCAAAACTAAATGCCTTATGTAGCAAGACAAGCTTTTTATTTCACTGTGTTTAATAATACTAAATAAACCATTTGTAACTTAAAAGGAAGCTGTTGATTTTACAGTAACTGGTTGAGAGTACTGTACAATTAAGATCACAGTATAATGAGGAACCTTGGAACCGTCCGAGTCACTAGCGACTTTTTCACAAGTAACTGCCCTTTGCCCCATTACCTGAAAGCGAGGTTAGGATCACTGATAAAGAGCAAGGAACAATGATTTTGTTTTTGTGACCGGTGCGTCCCAATAACAACTTTTGAGGTTCGCACACCAGTGCTTTCCTGCACTGCCTAATCACAAAATGAATATTTAAGGTGAGAGGATACTGCCTATCTCCACAATGTAATTTTCAGGCATGTTCTTAAAACCTTTATCTTTAATAATACTTATTATTAGTAGAAAAATTTGTACTGATAATTTCTTATAATACTGTGCAATAAGCAATTTTTATGTATCTGTACACAATTTAATTTAATTACCAAACAGAACTTACTTTCTGGACATACCTCGTATTTAGATCATTTGATATGTACCCTCTGTGCACACTGCTTATATTTACATCCCGCAATGTGAAATGCTTCTATTCAAAAAAACAACAATTTAAAATATTTTTAGAAAAAAAAAAGAATAAAAAGTAAAAAGCGATCTGTGGTCATTTAGGTTCAATCACAGGATGAGTTCTACGTTTACAATACATGCACTTAAAAGGCGTGCACGTGTATTCGCTACCATATTAATGACGTTTTAATTGCCGTTAGAAGAAAGGGTTTAATGAGCTCCTCGAAAAACATTAGCAGGGTGCTCTTCCCTGTGGTGAACGAACGAGAGCAGAAGTGCGTACAAAGGAGGAATAACATTCCGTTTAGGTAAGACGGTTCTTGAATAATGGACGCTGAGCTGTAAGCGGCAACAGAGCAGAAATTTTCTCTCCGCTTTTCAAATGCTAAGCTCCTGAAAGAAACAGTGCTTTCTGTGCAAATCTGTTTCTGGCGTAAAAGAAAATTCTTTCTGAAATTAATCAACGAAATTATGAATTCGTGCGTTTTAAAGCACGTCTACCTTCCAAGCCTAGCGCGTTGATAAAAAATTTAAAATATATGAATAAAGCATCTTTTTTGCCATCTTTGATTAATGCACGGTTAGGAAATGTCTTAGCAACTACTTTTGCTCATGCAATAGGATTTTGTCACTTTGTAAGTTCAGTGCTGCTGCTGTGATGCTGTAGTGTTCCTAAAAACTAGTCAAGAACAGGTTCCTGAATGCTCTTCATCCCTAGTGCGCACTCCTAGTCTCAAACTAGAACATTTCTGATGTAAACAGACGGGAGGGGAAACAGGGAGAGACCAGAAAGTTCGAAGGCCTAGTCTCAAACTAGAACATTCCTGATGTAAACATACGGGAGGGGAGATGGAGAGACACCGGAAAGTTCGAAGGCTGCTGGTTGGTGTAGCTTCTCCGCTCGCCTTCTATAAATACCAAAATATTTTCCTCCAAGACTTGTAAATTATTCCATTAAATAACAAGGGCACAAACAACGGGTCCTGAATACCACAGGCCAAGCTGTACCCGACCGTGTCATCCGCTCGTCTACCTACCGCCGTTTCGAGGAATGATAATAGGGGCCATCGTTATTAAAAGTGACGTTGATCACTGCGATGTCGCCGAGTACAACCACCTCCTTTCATTTCGCCAGCTATTTCCATCCAACTGCTCAAGACAAAAACCTCTAATCCGCCAGTCAAAGTAGCTTTTGTAAATACAACAGTGCTCGCATTTGTATCCTTTCCTATGCATTCCTGACCATGTATCATTTAGAAACAATTTGGGCGATCGAAACACAGTACAGATCATTCCACAGAAGTTCAGAATTAGAATAATAGGAAATCTAAATTCCCTGTTACAGCGATTTTAAAACCTGTTGTAAATATATGGAGAGGAGAAAGAGAGACAGATGTTTTGCCCACCTCGGTAGCGTAGATGGTAGCGTGTCTGCCTCACGTTCAAGAGGTGCCGAGTTCGAATCTCGGTTAGGGTGAGTTACCTGGATAAGGTTTTCCCGGGGTTTTCTCTTATCCTGAAATATGAATGTCGGGTAACCCCAAGCTCCTTCATTCACCGTCCTATATGACAACGTTGGAGAACGTAAACAAACAAAAACAAGAGAGAGAGAGATGCTTTATCGGAACGCTCTTAGGCTACTGATTGCCATAGGAACCACCTGTATATTTCCCTCCACCAATTATTCTAGTTTGAGAGATCTAAATTTAATAAAACAAAAGTAGAAATTTGATTACGATCAAAAGCAATGGCCAAAATTAATATTATTATTAGGGCTAGGAAGTTGAGGAGCTATAAGTTGTCTGAAAAGGAACTTTAAAAAGACCTAAACATATTCGTAAAAGGACCTAAAGATTAAGAAGACGTAAAAAAGTGATATCTACAAATTAATAAATTACTTTTCAATTAGATATTAGAGTGATATGCAATAAATAGATCAAAATAAATAATACACGAAAGAAATGATTTTTCTGATTCAGCAGCCAGCCATAGACACTGGGTAAATAAATTGAAATAGATATAATTAAATCATACTTGGCTTAACTACCCTCGGGTTACAGAAATTCAACTTCAGTAAGCTTACCTCAGCGTTGCAGTATATCACAACAGTCATATCTAAATTCTTAGATGTAAAGGACAATACGTTGCCAAAACTTTGAAAAGCCTCTCTCCACAATAACGGATGTCATTGGTGCATACTTGAAACGAGTGAAATCTTATCGAGAAAAATAACCGGATATTTAGAGAGGATTTACTAGGTTCGCTGCTGGTGCGAAAGGGTCTTCTCACCTGTTACCTACAGTAGCCAGTCTTAGAAATATGTATTAGTTAAAAGAAATTAGAATTAGCGCTTGACTCTGTTGAACAGGAAAAAGTCAAAAGAGGAAAAAAAAGGAAAAAAAGAAAACGAGTTGAACGAAACAAAAATGTTATAAAAGGACTTTTAAATAAAAAATAGCTAAAAGGGCAAAAAGGAAAATAAAAATTCTATAAAAGAACCTTTAATTCAGAAAATAACTAAAAAGTAAAAGACACATAAAATACTTCATTTTCTGACCTATACTGCCCCATCATTAACATATATTATGTTGGCTCTTATCTTCAGACACTAGGGAAGTAAAAGATTATTCCTCAATTTCCTTTGAGGATATATCTTTCAGAAAGCATTACCTTATGCAATTTTTCAGCTTCTTATGCCACAAATCAGCTCTCCACAATATAACGAGCAGCATGTCTGTCTGACATTCAGGGGACTCCGGTTCATGTCTCAGGTGTATTCACTTATCATGAAAAGACACATGTTAAGTAATATGGAAGAGACAAATCCACATTTGGCCGATTCACAAATGAGGAAGCAGTGGTCTGACACGTATCTGCACAACAATGCAGCATGCAACACTGTTCCTGACTTCCTGTTAGTTAATCCCTAGGAATTAAAGAGTCGAAACTAAGAAAACAAGACTATCCATTTTTCAGCGCAAGGGCTGAAAAGGCGGTTGTATGCCAAGCACACCTACTAGCGTTATAACAGCAGTTCAAGTTTAAAGGAGGTATTAACATGTGTATGGGGGTAAGATGCGCTAATAAAGGAACGAAGAGATTCATTATAACAACTTTCCAAAATGTTGGAGGGTATTCCCAGTTAATCTGCACACAATATTTAATACATGGTCACTACAATAACAATCTTAGAGAGTATGTGTAACCAGATAATCCCTCTCAACGTAGATTAAGGCACGCTGTATTTTCTTAACGAGTTAAACTTTGACTCGCTTGGGGCTTAGTTTTGAAGTAAAACGTGTCTCGTTCCCGCTAGAAGAAGTATGGTATGGGATAAAGGAGGGCACAACTCTTTAATTAAAATGGACAGGGGGACCTGGGCAAGAAAAAATATTAGGGGTGTTTAATAAGGAACAATGTGAGGCAAGAACAACGGCAAACCACGTCAAAATTAGAAGCCACAAAGACAGGGAGTAATCCATTGCTCAAAGTAACTAAGGAGGGAAGAAAGGAAAGGGCTAAGCCCATTTGTATTTAAAGTCTGGAAGCTGCAATGAATAATGAAGCAGGCGCTAGGCTCACTGAAAGGCTGTGGCTGATGTTTCTGCAAGCGAGATCCACGAGCTTCACTCCACTACCGAGCGCAATCATGGAAAAAATAATCATATAAAAAGCGAGAAAAAGAAAGGCAGGAATGTTGAACTACACTACGTTTCGCTAATTAGCCTACACATATACATTTACATGTCGTTCCACAAAGAACTCATCTTTAATAAAGACAATGAGAAATTTTTAGAATTCTTTTTAAGTATTTGTTCTATTTTATGAAGTTCGTAATTCTGTGGTGTGCTTCCTCTACGGCACTTCAAACAACTTTTTAAGCACAATTATATAGAATAACAATTGTATACCAAACAATGGCGTTTCATTTTTAGAACACAGATGCATGACTTTAAGCTTATTATTTTATATTCAAGTTTTTCCGGCTAATACCAAGTTTAAATAACTAAATAGGTAATATAAACTGTGACTTTCATTTATTTCCATCTGAATCTACACCGCTCCGTAAGCCCGGAACAAACAGAGCAATTGTACAAACGCAGTCTCTCCTTTCGAAGCCATATTCATAGTAATTGAATCGTTTATTTCAGAAACCACCTAAGTGCGCATTTTTCAACTTTCGGAAAACTTAAAAAATAAAAAAACTGTTTTGCAACTTAAGTATAGGTCTAATCTCCTTAAGTTTTTGAGTCATACATTTTTTTTAAAAATTGCACTTAGGTGGTTTCTGCAATAAATGAGTGTATCCAAAGTGATTTTTAAAACTATTATTGAAATTAAGTCAAACTATTATTATTTACTTGTTTTGGTATAAAGGGTAAGTAACAGACACACTTAAGTATAAGAAAGAATGTTTTTATTAGGCCTAAATAAAAAAATACAAGTAGCCTATACGCTACAGTACGTCTATATACAAAGATCAGCTTTATTCACTTATTCAGCTTCTGGCAACTCCTTGTCAGTTATTGGCCATTGGATGATAGTGTCATAGAACGCTTCATATCCAACATTGTATTCCATCAACTTTTTTATATCGTATATTTTGTTGTTGTTGTTGATTGGGACCTATAACCAAAAATCTCACTGCGCGTCTTTCAGGATAAGGAAAAAAACCGGAAAAACCTTATCCAGGTAACTCGCCCTGACCGAGATTCGAACTCAGAACCTCTTAAACTGAGACAAACCTTTGCTACAAAGGGGGGCGCACGTGTAGCTGCGACCGGTCTGGAGCCTACATGTGAAAACGAAGTGGAGACTCGGTATACGACCCAGAATTTTTGTTAAATCCCTAAGTAGATGTGTGTATATTGGTAAATAGCGTGGACGTGAAGCAAATTTCAATACTTTCTAAGGCACTGTTCGAAAAGCATTTGTAAAGCTTAAAACTTTGGCGCACGCGTGTTTACGAGTTGTTTCGAGAAATTACATAAAGAGCTTAGAGGACCTTTAAAGCTTATGTGTACGTCAACCCTGCAGAGATCAAGGTTTGTTCACATTTAAAGGTCTAAATTTTACAACATTGAAAAGGAGTTACAGCAATTTGCTAGGAAACTACTCTTTGTCCACAAAACCATGTTTATTTTTAATCGGGAGGAAAAGTGTATGGTAGATTCAGGTTATGTGTTTCAAACTAAATTCCTGGTATAATTACAGTATTTGTGCTGTTTGACGATAAATATTTATTAACTTCATAATACCTGATACCACAGTCGGTATCAGCTGTGGTGTTCTTAACATTTGAATGTAAGCAATCCAAAGAGATTTTTTTTATCGAAATTGGATGTACGGTAGATGGGTAGGTAAGTAGAGTACAACACGATATACGACGCATCTCTATTAAGCCTTACCCGAAACCACTAAGTCAGGACTGGTGGGAGGTCGGATGGTGAGGTAATTGCCTGCAATTCGGAGGACAGAGGCTTGGATCACAATGGAATCTCTTAATGTCCGAATGTCTCCGAGATTCCCAGTTCTGGAATTACCTGTCACTTAACACAAAATACGTGTTTAAATTGGCTTACGGGAGCTCCTATGCTGCAATTGAAGTACTCTTTTTGTTTACGAAGATTTTTCTATAGAAAAAGTATTGCAATGGGATACATAGGTACATGCATCACTGCGGTTCAAAATGTTGTAAAAGCCACAAATACGGTATATGTCCTATTTAGGATATCAAACACACACAAAAAATGTATTACTTTAAAACAGTTCAGTTTTATATGAGCACTACAAAACGGGGCGGAAAAACAAGGGGGTTAAAACACTATAAATATCTTATAAACCTGACGAATTGAGTGATACCTGACAGAGAACTTGCCTACTTTTGATGCTCCTTACACCTAATCCTTGTTTCACATAAGCTTGCCCCGGATCTCTTAACGGTCACGTGACCTTATCACCTCTCATTAGCTGCTACTGTAGTATAGACTGTTGTGCGGTAAAAATTAGTTCGTTATTTTACATGGTGAGATATCTCTATATGTCGGAAGAGAATTGTCAAATTTATATTTTCGTAACTGTTTTAATTGAATATATTACGCAATAGTTGATTTATCTGAAATGCATGTTAATTCTTAAACGAAGTAACGAGGAGGTTCCTTTGCTCTCAAGCACATGACACGATAGCACGTGATTTAGCGGTAGTGATAACATATTTGTTTATATGACTTTTATCACAGACCTTGTTTTGAACTGGATTAGTCATATATCGCCATTCGAAGGTGTGTTGTGCCGAGTGCCGTAGCTAAATTATTTTATTGGTCGTTTATTGCGCGTGTACTTATTATATGTATAATGGCAGAGTCTACCGCCAGTTTTTCGCTGTAGCATCGCAAGGGAAAATCTTTACAAAGCGGCGAAAAAAGAATTGCAGTGCATGTGTTTAATGCACTCTCAGAGAAGAATCCGTCTTTGTCAGTGAGAGAAGTCGAACAGCTGTGCTCTGAATTCACAGGTGTGAGTGTTATATGCGCAGGAACTTCGCAACATGAAATTAAGACAACAGGAAAGCTTACTACTCCAGGGGCGATATTGCTTTGTGGCGAAGACGTTATTTAAGGACAACCAGACTGTACTGGGATACAAATCGCAAAATATACTACGTTGACGAGACTTGGGTGAATGAAGGACACACGACAAGTATGGCGTGACACGACTTTTAAGACTTAAAGACAAGCATTTTTGCAAGGTATGTGTGCTGGTTTTCAAAAAATCCCAGTGGAAAAGGCCCAACGCCTTTCATTATAAACTTGTTTCAGTTTCATTGCTCATTCATTCAGTTTCAACTTGCTCACTTTCATTATAAACTTCATTATTTTTGCATGCCTTCATATTCCTATTTGTAGGATTCTATCTATCTTCCTGGCAATTATTATGACGTTTACTGCAGGTTTAAATGTGACGGGAAGGCACCACCTATGGCGCGAAAGCATTAGCCAATTAGGGTGAGGGGGAAGGTAGTTGCACGCGGAGTGATTCAGCAGGACAAGGTTATATGAAACAGAGATTAGATCCATTGCGTTTCTTGAAGTCTAACATACTTTAAACTGAAATAACAGAGCTTTGCAAATAATATCGTATCACGTGGCTACCTCTGCAGCAATTGTGGCTTACAATCATATAAGAAAGGACTTCAGCCTTTAAGTTGTATTTTAACATTCCGAAAGGGTTTTCGTTTCACTCCTGGAATAACAAACCTAAAGTGCCAAGGCCTACAGCATGGCCGCTGCATACTCTGCCTACACTCAGAAAGGGATAGCATGTAGTAGCATCTTCCCTACCCCAACCGCTTTTACCCAAGACAACTATTTCTTCCACCAAGAAGCCCCTAAAGGACCTATATTGATCATTACTAGACTTTTGCAGAGGAAAAATTCTCATGTCCTTACTACCTAAAATAGCTAAGCTACAGAAGCTCCGAGGGACGCTATGACATGGTAGCCTCGCACACACAGTACCCTAAGGGTCAGTCATTCCATTGCACAGTCTGGCTGACAATTGGGGTTATATTCTGCTTTATTTTTTTTTTAAATCCGATTCAGAGGTGTTTTACTACCTCAAATAGCTAAGCTACAGAAGCTCCGAGGGACGCTATGCCATGGTAGCCTCGCACACACAGTACCCTAAGGGTCAGCCATTCCATTGCACAGAGTCTGGCTGACAATTGGGGTTATCTGCTTTAATTTTTCTTTTTTTTTTTTTTCTTTGAAATCCGAGGGACGCCACTTCAGAGGTGTTTTACTACCTCAAATAGTTAAGCTACAGAAGCTCCGAGGGACGCTATGACATGGTAGCCTCGCACACACAGTACTCTAAGGGTCAGCCATTCCATTGCACAGAGTCTGGCTGACAATTGGGGTTATCTGCTTTTTTTTTTTTTTTTTTTTTTTTTTTTTTTTTTTTTTTTTTTTTTTTTTTTTTTGAAATCCGAGGGACGCCACTTCAGAGGTGTTTTACTACCTCAAATAGTTAAGCTACAGAAGCTCCGAGGGACGCTATGACATGGTAGCCTCGCACACACAGTACTCTAAGGGTCAGCCATTCCATTGCACAGTCTGGCTGACAATTGGGGTTATATTCTGCTTTAATTTTTTTTTAAATCCGAGGGACGCCCACTTCAGAGGTGTTTATATAATAAACCTTCATGAGTTAGCTTGCCAATTTATGGACTTCCTGTACACGGCGGATATAAACCCTATAATCTGAAGCTTGGGCCCAGCTCCTGGGACTGAGCAGACCTATTCTAGAGAAGAATGAACAACTTTAAAGGGTATTTATGTTAGACAATCCGTGCTAGGTTCTCGAGTAGACAGGCACGTAAGTAAAAAGCTCCGCTAATTTGCCACCCATTTGGATGGACCCGTGATCTATAAAAAATAGTTATACTGACGTAAGCTCATTTCTAGGTATTAAATATTGAAGATAAAGTTTTAAGCTTGTAAACATGAAATAATTTCTAATGTTAAAAGTTCAAAGAAAAGAAAATCTCTATCTTCATTTCCAACAATTAGGATATCTGAAGTCTAGTACTGTAGATAAAAATATGAATGAATGAATTCCTGCATTTCCTTTGAGGGGAACATAGGGCCTTCTGAACTGGCAACCTCGAGGACTGCAGACAACGTGTGTGTTGAGGATCAGAGGTTTCCTGATCAGAGAGATTCTGGGGATGAGTGATCAGCACAACGAGGGAACTGAAAGTACAAGAGAGATGAGGTGAGAGGAGAGATGGTGATGGAGTAATCGGTGGAATGCTTGCGGGGGAAACCGGAGGACCCGGAGATAAACCGACATGTCAACCACAAATCTCACTTTACGGTCGCCTGGAATCGAACCCGAGTCGCCTTGGTGAGAGCCAAGCTGTCTAACCACTCAGCCATGGCACGGGCAGATAAAAACATATTATTCCTATTCTTCCATACTACAAGCGAGAGTTTAAAGTTTCTTTTCTTTATTAAATACCTATTGAAAGCCACTGTGCAGTCTATAACCTCTTGTGAACATTCTGAAGCCGAATTTGTTGGCTGTCGACACAAACGGATAAAATAACTACGCAGTCTCGTTCCTTAGATTTGGTCATATGTAACTTGCAAACAATGTAAAGCGGAGAAACGGGTTAGAGCAGAGCTGAAAGTGGTAGCTGGGTACACATCTGTCTTCTTACTCCCATTAGCAAGCGTACAAAAGCAACTCCCTACTTCAATTCCTGCTAAGAGTGTTTTCCTTAAAAGCGGAATCCTCAAACTCCTCCTCCTCCTCCACCCCACCCCCAAACACCCAAATGACTACGACACCACTTGTGCCACTTTAATTCAAGTGTTACATTGCAGAATATCGCAATGATGGATAACGGAAATGGCTGTTACATTTCTCAACAACTGTCTTTGTCATTTTGAAACTGCGCTAGAACCCCATAAACTGAACTATTGCCTAAAGACACGCTAAGTGTAAAGATTAAGTTCAACGATTACATCCTAAAGAAAGCATTTTTAGTGCGTGTGTCTCTGAACAGCATGACTCAAAAACAAAATACAGTTAAAAATTAATTTTGGTGCTTACATTTAGTATCCTCTAACGATAAAACACAAGTTTTAACAAAATATTCTCCCCTAAACTATTTTATATGGAACATTTTGATTTTCTTAAAAATAAATCTAAACATTTGCATTAAACCACCATATGTTTAAGGGACTTTTATCATAAATGAAATGCATCCCTTGAATTTCTGTGAATAGTCCCTGAAGTTCTCATAATTCTAAATCACTTTTGCCTATCATAAGAGATAGGCAAAAGTCTAACTGCTCAAAGAATGAGATCTCCTAATGATATATAATTATATTAAATATATTATGTTATGGAGCTAACCATTTCCGAGATGTTCTTTGTTATTGATTTGCGTTTTGAAATATACTTTTCTCAAAATGGAAACTATTATTTCTTTCTGTTTTCAATCAAACTGTTCACGAGCGGACAGAAAATGTCTAAAATGTCCTCTTTTTTATTTTTGGTAATCGATAAATATGAGTTTTTTATGAAATCCCTATAATGAATCTCTGGGTGGAATACAATACTTAATTTAACTAGCAAAACATTGGGATGCAGCGGCTAGATCAGCACCGGACATTCGGAACTTAAACAGATGATCGGCGCATTCATTCAGCTACAAAACTGTAAGTGCTGTCATCATATAGTCAGAATCTTCTTAAATATTCGCCTTCTCGAACGTTCTCGAACTTGAGGATAATTCCGACGACTATAGCGCTCTCGGGAAGTGAGGTCAGCGACTGAGCATGTGCGTTTGTGGTGCGACGAAAGCGATAAGTAAGTAGCCACATGCAGCGAGTGAAGCTTCTGGGGGAGGAGGCTACGTCGGGCGTAGTTCATTTCTACATAGCGCAAGAAAGTGAAGTAACTGGTTCACAATGAAGTGAAAGTATGAGCTAAGAAGTTGTACTGACTTTGAAAAGAGTCACAATTATCTATTAACAATGGCTAGCACAACAGAAATTATCCGAATATTTTCAATTGTGTTTGTCAATCTTCACGAGTGTGATGATAGGGTTAGAAAAACGATACGCCACTGAAAGGCCGTGCCTTACCGAGCCGTATGTATCGATCACTGATATACTTCATCACAACAAACGCAAGTGGATCCTTAGACAAGGCTCGACTCTACTAATGAGCCATGGTTTTGCATTATTCATTCTCTCGTGACCACCACCAGGAGAGACAACACTTAGGTCATTCTTTTTTACCTTCCTACGCCAAGCTAACTAGTTGCCAAGTGCAAGTTGTTACACTATCCACTGTTTACGCACTACTGAAAGTGTTCTCCCTACTTTCAAAATTAACAAAATTCAAATTAACCAAGAGAAAGCTATTTAAACTGTAGTAGGTACAATACAAGTATGTTTATTGATTTTATATCTATTTTCGTTCTCCTGCATTTTTTATTTTTCATTTTGTTAGCTTCGTAATTGTATACTATAAGTTTATAAATATTCTAAGAAATATGTAGGAATATGTAAGAAATTAGGTATTTGCTCCACACAAAAAATGAGGAAAATCGCATGAAGGAAAATCAAACAAAAATAGCAACAAGAAAATAATGAACATGCACCTTCGCGATGAGAAATAAACTGACGGATGAATTCTTCTTAAAGAGCTCAATAAAAAAGCTGGAACCTGTCCCGCACCTTTCTGTATATACATCAGTATTTAATTCTTTGGTTATTTCTGTAAAATTGCTTACCTTTATAATGCTACATAGATGACTTGTGTTCCACAAACTATTACTTGCTCTGGAAATGTTACTTAAAATTCTGTAAATAGCTGAAAAGTTAAGACTAATCGCTGTGTGAACTATGTGAGCAAATCGTTTATATTCGCAGGGGTGAGTATGTTATTTTAATTTGGGTGCCATACTTATCAGCTAGATGCTGATTCCCATTTCTGAATATGTATTAACTCACGATATGCTAGAAGAATGCATCGAAATTTGATATCAATATTTAGAAAATACACTTTTCTTTTAACCCTAAGTCCTCCGAGGGGTAGGCCATATCAGATTCAGTGGCGGCTCGTGTCGAAAAATAACAGCGTGCTGCGGGAAAAAGTCCATGCAACTCACCTAGTTTCGAAAAACGAAGTCCATGCGTCGATATTTCTTCAGGGTATAAACAGAATTTCTAGTTATTTTCACTTTTTGCTCAATTTTTAAATCGGGTATTCATTGTCCTAACATTTTTATACTAACCCTTTCTTCTCATTATTTATTGGTTTAAGTTTTCGTAATATTAAATTACTCATACACTGAATAACGGGAATTTATAACACGTTTCACACTCGCACACAAAATAAAGAAACTGATATAACCACTAAATAACGTTACACAAAGAACTACTTGGATACAATGCGAGCATGCGGACCACATGCAACTGTCATGACGGATTCTCATTATGGTCGCGGGAATGGAGTATCGTGCTAACATGATAGATAGTTACTATGTAACTATATGCGATAATAGTTCCACAGAGCGCTTTTTAGTGTAAAAACTGTGGAAGTAATGTAATAAGTGTACTCCAAAGAATGAAGCATTCTTTATTTTGGAAAAGAATCGTTCTTCCACACTAGCAATGTGTAGGCCATGGTAGGTCAAGGGTTTAGAGCAACCGGGTGGAGACCTGGAGATCCTAGGTTCAAATCTCGGCCATGGCATTGCATTTTTCAATCTATCTATCCATTCTTTCTTTTGCTTGTTTCGTTTTTATTTTTAACGGAATTTGTGTGTCAATACTCTTTATCTTTCCCTCCTTTTTGTTATTCTCCTAGTTGTTTTTCCTTTGTTTACACATATACAGCCACAAACACTTATGCCCGAGGCGGGACTTGAACCACCACTTTAGCCTGCGCGGCCATGGGGGCTGAATACTTTCTTTAAACGCACGAAAATCGGCAGCTCCAGAATTAGGAAGAGGCGCATGAAATAATGAAGAAAGCAAATGAGATTTCTGAGATGGAGACTTGCCCATTTGGGAATCGATATAGAGATAGCGTTTCGGATACCGGACGATTAGCACCGCTAGGTGTAATAATTAAAGCAGATGTCGCAGAGGCGCGTGCATTACATAGACACAGCCGGCGCTGCCCATTTTCGCCACCAGGTTATAGGGGAGGAGCGGGCAGGGAAACCGTATTATCGGTACAGGCACGGGTTAAGTGTAATTATCGTGCAAATTTACTGTAGCCGGGATTTACAGCTGACAGGTCAGTTTCAACAAAATAAACACTATCGAGAGATGCAGGGGATTGAATAATGTCTTTAGAACCTGCCGCCGGCTTAAATCCTATGAGTGCATTACCATATACATAAGTTCATATGTATCCAATGGCAATAAATACCCCTGTAATTCAAACAGCAGACATGGAAAGAAGTAGAGCATATATCACAATCATGCAAATCCGCAAGGCCACACGGAAGTTGAAGCGCCAAATCGTGCTACAGATTAAAAACTCCAAATTATAAACAACAATAAATCGTGGACACCGTCGAGTCCCTGCTACATTCCCATGTCATATCTCTCACAAAGGGCTGCATTTAAAGAGGGAGAGAGACAGCATTTATTGACAAGCAGCTAACATTTCTAATAAATTGACGAATACATTTCTCTCTGGTTTTTTTTCCCTCCCCCAATCCCATTGGTAACTGCTCGTCGTTAGTTCATTGCAATTCATGAAACGAATGTGATAAACTACAGTTAGCTCATACGTAGTGTGTAACAATTAGAGTGTTTATTGAATGTCAAGTTTTCACTTTTATTCCGTTGTTTTGGCGATATTATCATCAATTCCTTCCAGATTTTATTATATTATGTGTCTGATCTTTTCCAAACATTTGCATTAGGCATAATGCGGCAAAAACTTCAATTTGAACTACTGTAAATTCGAAAAGAATTATAGAAAACTAGTATCAAATATTTTTACGTAGCTACATTCTATAGGAGGAACCAAAGAAAGCCAGAACCTAATAAGACTTAAGAGTACACTCCTGCATACTGAATTGTTGAACAAATAAAAAAAAAAAAAACGGTTTTTCGTTATATATAAGAGGTCCCGAGTTCGAATCTCGGTCAGGGTGAGTTAGCTGGATAAGGCTTTCTCTGGGGTTTTCCCTTATCTTTCAAGATTAATGTCGGGCAACTCTAAGCTCCATGAACCCTGGACTCATCATCATGAGCATCATTTCACCCAATTCATTCACCGTCCGATATGGGTGAAATAATGCTCAAATGAGCCCAGAGTGCATAGAGCTTAGAGTTGCCTGACATTCGACAATCAGGGTAAGGGAAAACCGCGGAAAAAACCTTATCCAGGTAACTCACCCTAAACGAAATTCAAACTCGGGACCTCTTGAACGTGAGGCAGACACGCTACCATCTACGCTACCGAGGCGGGCACTTGTTCGATGCTAACACCAAATGTAACTGAGTATTTCATCGTTATTTTCTGTATTTTTTGCAACATCGTGCCCATTTTACTAAATTTTAAGACCTTCTGGACAAGTACAATTAACGTAATGTTGGTAGACGAATTGTGTTTTTATGTGTGGTATATTATGCAATGTATATTCGCCATTTCATAATATCTAGATAAATAGTTTGAGTGCTTCGTATCAGATCTTTTCAAAAGTAAATACATTTAAAATATTAGACGGTTTCTGTTTCGGGGAATGTTTTGACAAATTTATTTCGCCTAGCTAGAACGTAAGATCTTTTAAATGTATACACAACTATTAGACTATATTTAAAACTAGAGTAAGGGGCATTATATAGATATGCAATTCTCAGATCTTTTAAAATCCACTATAAAAAGAAGGCTGGAGAGAGTCGAAAAAAAGTGTCTACACAGATTTCCAACACAAAACAGAGCATTCATTGCACTACACAGTGAACGGGGAACTTCAGGGTATTATAAATGATCGCCGGATTCCGATGGGAGATGGCAGGAGTCATGCATCAGCCGGACCACAGTATTCTTCCGGGAAACGACCCCGGTCCCTTTAACACCACGGAAGGCGGACATGATCTAGGATAAACGCGACAACATGTTTCGTGTCACCACCCGACCCTATCAAATATACATTTCCTGGATTTGGTTTCGTGCCGGAATGGTGAAACTCTGTTGTTATTTATATGCATCTCCCTCCGTTATGCGCATGCGCGTCGCTCAGTTTTGACCTAATCTGTGCACACAGCTTTTGCATACTTCCACAACACCTCCGGCAAAATATATCTACCCCCTCCAAAATGTGCATATCTACGTATAGCTTTTGTTTGTTCGTGTTTTTACCTGTAAAAGACATTCACCATTCCTGTACTCGTATTCCTTTTCCTTTATGGCCCACCACATTTTTAAACAGTATATTGTGTTTCATTTTTATAGCTACATAATATGATGATAGTTATAAATCTTGCTATATATTTCACCAATTACACTGGGCAACAATGAAAATGTTTCGGGCTTTAAAATAGTGAATTTACATGTGTCTCCATCTGCTGAATTCAAAACTCGCAATAAAAATGATAGATTAGCTCTTGTTTTGAAGATAAAGTGACATTTCATATTTTAGAGTGAAGATTTTAAACCTGGGGGGAAATTTTTTGGGCGTTGGCACACCTGTCAAATAACAAGACACAATCAGAGAGAAATTTTGGAAATTAAGTGATGCAAAAGTTAAGGAAGGCATTTTTGTCGGACCACAAATAAGAGAACTTGTAAAGGATCTTGCATTTGTCCAAATTTTGGAGGGGAAAGAAAAGGAAGCTTGGGAAACCTTCAAGGGTGTTATTCATAGATGTTTAGGTAACAAAAGAGACGACAACTACAAGCATTTGATGACAGTGCTCCTGTATAAATACCGTAACCTTGGATGCAACGTGTCCCTTAAGATCCATTTTCTCCAACCCCATCTACACTTTTTCCCTCCTAGTTGTGGAGCTGTTAGTGATGAACATGGCGAGAGATTCCATCAGGACATTTCTGTTATGGAACAAAGATATCAGGGCCGTTGGAATGAAGTAATGCTTGCGGATTACTGTTGGTCTTTGTATAGGGATTCTGCGGAACTCCATCCCCAGAGGCAAGCTAAAACACGACGAAGTCAGTAGGCCACCACATGATTCTCTTCAGACACGACTATCTGCGAAGTATTTTTCTAGCAATTTAGAACTCTTAGCATGTAATTACCAGTTTAAAAAAATCAAATGCACTTTCATTGTTAGCATGTATGTAATTAAAATGTATCCTTTTCTCTCAATCCGTTAATATGTAATACTTCTACCTTGTGTATATCATAGAAACTAGAGCTAATAAAAAAATTTCATTGTCATACTTGTTTTCCTGAACCCAAAATTAGTAGGAATTGCCTCATGAAGTGCTCGAAACATTCATTTTTTGGCCCAGTGTCATCTACGTAGAAAATGGTATATAATTAACTGCATTCACAGAAGAATGGGCAGAAAGAATTCAAAGAAGCGGAAACCCCCACTTATAATTAGCTTTAAAATGCCACACAAGACACATTTAAAATCACAATGTTCCGAACCAGCTAATGTTGGTAAGATGATATGTATTGGCTTTATTTCCTATTCTCTATTCATATGCGTGAACCATTACCCCGTATACAATATATGTAGTTCGGACAACATAATTAAGTTTAGACACATGCAGCAGTTTGTATCCTTGAGAAGACTTTGATATATATTTTAATTTGTACTAAAACCACAGAAAAAGCGACTTTATTAACGGTTTTCAAAACATCGCATGAATATGCGTTTCATAGAGAGGCGGGGCAAATGCATAGAGGGAGAATATGCAGGGGGAAAAAGAACATGACAGAAGGGGAGAACTCTATAAAATGAATATTTTTAACATACATATAATTGCAACTTCCCTTGATTAGATTACATACTTTATACAAGCCTTACGTGCCACACCATTTCCATAATCATTTTCGTCATCTAACGTAACCGCGGCTTACGGATGTCTCAAACGTTTCTATGTATGTACGAGTCATAATTTTTCGCACTAAAATTCAGTCTTATTATATTCTGTTAGTTTAATGTGAAACAAACACGTCGTAGTAGTTTTATTGTTGGTATTCCTGGTTCCCGCCTGTGAGTACCAGGCAAGTTCAGACATGTTCAGTATCGCCTACCGCTGCAATGGAGGTAACATGCAGTTAAACTTGATGTTAGAGGAAGATCCGGAGTTTCTTTCAAACGTGATCCTGCTGATGAAACTTGGCTACATCATTCTGAGAGCAAACAGCAAAGCTCAGTGTGGAAAACTCCTTCATCACCAACCCCCAAAAAGGCAAAAGTGGTTGCTTCTGCTGGGAAAGTTACGGTCATCTCATTCTTTGATATTGATGGACTGGTTTATCAGCATGTTGTACCTGCACACACATCAGTAACTGGACAATACTACAGGGATTCCTGAGAACATTGCAAGTCCATATCAGGCATCAAAGGCCACATTTCCGTGAAGCAGGCTTGATGCTGCACCACAATAATGCGCGGTTATTTGCTTCTTACTTAATTCAATTAAGGAAGATTGATATTTCAATACTTTTTGAATGCAAATCAAATGTTATAATTAACTACAACCCTAATGTGATGCTCATTCTAAAGAACCTTGATTTCATTCATGGTATAATCCAATTGTAAGAATATTGCCAATGTTGTTGCTGAATATCTTGCAAAAATCAACGTGAAGTGCATCCCTCACCCTCCCTATAGTCCGGATTTAGCTTCATGTGACTTTTTTCTATTCCCTAACTTGAAGAAACGCCTTCGTGGGAGGCATTATCCATCATCAGAAGCAGTGGTGAAGGCTGCGGAGGCGATTTTGAAGGATCTCTCAAAAAAATATTTCCAGCATGTCTTTGAAGACTGGCAGAAACGCTGGGACAAGTGCTTCACATTCAGAGGAGACTATTTTGAGAAGGACCATCAAAATTATGAGGATGAGTAAAGGTACGTTGTCAAAAAAAAAAAAATGTGATCTTTCTTTATTGAACAGCCCTTTGTAAGTACAATAGATTTCTTCCATGCATACCCGGATTAGTGCTAATCTGCTACAACTATTCTACTTTACTTACTATAGTTTGTGTTTGAGAACCCAAAATGTGTTAGCCCGGATAGTTATATAATGCACAAAATAGTTAAAAGCATATACGACCATAAAACTCAAGGATTATGAAAAATCTACACATAAATGCCCCTCATAGGAGAGTACGTAATAATGGCATACGACCTTTATTTATATTCTGATTATGAATGTCAGCCATTAAGTTCAAAAAGGAGGTTATTACAAGAACTCCATGGTAATAAGCTATAAAAATGTTCTAACTGTAATGTAAACAACATTTTTCCTTACACATGCTGCTCCATTTATGAACCACTGTAGCAGTAAAACGCTTCATTTTTCTACATCAAATTTGTTTGAGCTGTGCTATACTTTATCGGTCATTTCAACACTGAAAAACGTTTTAATACTATTTAGAAGGTCAGATTCACAAATAGGGTCATTTTGCATTTGTGATTATGATCATACCTTAGCTTGCATTCATGTAATAAACATTTTAAATAAGAAGGAATATCAGTTTGTAATGTTGTGAAATGATAATAAGTTCAAGGTATTTCATCATTGCTTTTTCTAACTGAAATTCGTCATAGAAGTAAAGAAAATTAACCTAGATAGGAATTACACAGACAAAAGAATGCAAACAATTTCTCCTTTGCAACATTCATCGAATAATACTAGACTTAGTTTCTTTTGCAGTAGAACACAGTAGAAAGATTAGCTGTTGAGGCATAAGTATTATCCTACGTGCAATCCGAATTAGTTACATATTCTTTGTAATATTTAAATTGTATGAAGGCTTTCAGAGCTGAGTGAAAAACTGAGGGTTTTGCTAATACAGTGGTTCCCGACTTCCTAAGCTCGGTTCTTACTTATTATACTTGAAATTTCCATGTTTACATGTAATTATTGCAACTGCTTCTAAACATTTATTTATATTTGATATTGAGGAAAACATAAGTATATTTTAAAGGGTATAATAGTTATTGCCTTAAACAAATTTTAAAAATAACTTACAAAAATATGTGCAGTAAAAATGTATATTCATATGCAGCAGCAACCTGTAAACATACAGCTATTACTTCAAACCTAGATCAATTATTTCCTTTCATATTGTATTAAAAATAATATAAAATCACATGATTAGGAATAACTCTTCTCGTTCTTGCACACATTTGTTGTACTTTTATCAGTAAATTAACAGGAAACGTTATAATATTGAGACTTTCCTCTGCTTGTGATGTAGAGTCGATTACAAGGAACTATATTAAAGAATCCTGCGTATTCCATGTTTATACATACATGCACCTATAAACGAGTACTAGCAGAAACGGCAGGTTTGCTCAACATATTGTCTGAAATCTTGAAAGAAATAGATATTCCGAACAATCTAACTTTTCCCATCTATCCTTCTGCTTTCCTATCTCTCTTCCTCTCTTCTTGTGTAACTTACATGCCATGTAATGTTTACAAAACTGTTAATAGGACGCTTGCTTCCGCTTAGTTAAAGTCCTTTACCACTGCACAAACAGTTACTTTTTCCTCATTCTTGTTACTGAATGCAGCTATACCGTTTCTTGGGGTAGACGTTTTAACGACACGACAAATAATTGACATATTTTAAATTTTCACTCCAGTGAAAGTTTGTAAATATGCATAACTTGTCAAGAGAGTTTATTATTATTATTATTATTATTATTATTATTATTATTATTATTATTATTATTATTATTATTATTATTATTATTATTATTATTATTATTATTATTATTATTATTATTATTATTATTATTATTATTATTATTATTATTATTATTATTATTATTATTATTATTATTATTATTATTATTATTATTATTATTATTATTATTATTATTATTATTATTATCATCATCATTAATATTATTATCATTATTATTAATATAATAATGATAATAATAATGGTAATAATAATGATGATAACAAGGATAATGATTAATAATAATAATAATGATAATGATTAATAATAATAATAATAATAATAATAATAATAATAATAATAATAATAATAATAATGAATAATAATAATGAATAATAATAATAATAATAATAATAATAATAATAATAATAATAATAATAATAATAATAATAATAATAATAATAATAATAATAATAATAATGAATAATAATAATAATAATAATAATAATAATAATAATGAATAATAATAATAATAATAATAATAATAATAATAATAATAATAATAATAATAATAATAATAATAATAATAATAATAATAATAATAATAATAATAATAATAATAATAATAATAATAATAATAATAATAATAATAATAATAATAATAATAATAATAATAATAATAATAATAATAATAATAATTACAAACGTTTGTTAAAAACAATAATAAGCAAATATTCCTGATAGATAGAGTCAAAACGAAAATTCCGAACCACGGATCTGCTGGTTTCCGTCCAGGCGCTCTTACCCATTGAGCTACCATGGCCATAGTGCCTTCCTGACATTAAATTCCCCAATTGACTCATAAATTTCCCGGTAAACCACTAGGGGCTCTCGTATCCGAGATACACCGTTTATGGTGACTTACTATCGTAAGTACTTGAGTCCGAGGCTTCATCATTTAACTCTTATTATTTTAGTTAATTGATGGAAATTAATCATTTCTTTACACTAGCCGTATACAGGTTAAGGTTTTTGATGGATAGAGACAACATGAAAAATTCAATTACAGAATGTAATGTCAAAACCCATTGGCCATGGTAGCTCAAGGGTAAGATCAACTTGACGGAAACCAGAAGATCTGTGGTTCAAATCCCGGCCATGGTATTGAATTTTTCATGTTGACTCTATCAAAAACCTTAGCCTATATACGGTTAGTGTAAAGAAATGATTAATGTCCATCAATTAACTAAATAATCCTGGATTTATTTTACTTTTTCGTTCCGTGCATCTTTTGAATCCCAAATTTTCGTGCGAATTTTTGAGTGGAAAATAAATTATTTATGTTTCATTAGAATAATCACGCATTAATTTAACACCATGCATTTTTCTAATCTTGTACCTATGTACCGCTGAATCTCAATCAACCTATTTGCCTCAACCGGTAATCGAACCACCGCCAGTTATTGTTATTGTAACAAACACGATTAGAATCAAACTCCAACTCAATCCGTGCGACCGCTTTATATAATGTGCCTTTAATCTGTGACAAATTTACGCTGATATATCTGTTCCAACATTAATGCTATTATAATACACATTTTCAAATTTTGATCAAACGTTCGAGACCAGATTGCACTGGTTTGGCATCAGGTTCCTGCTACGAGGTAATGTGATTTAATAGCGTATTCCACTGCCAGGTAGAGTTTGGCTGGTTTACATAAACTCCACGTGTACCTATGTGCCAGCAACTATCCATAAATTCTCGGCTTACCGCTCGGAGCGTTATCATTAGCCCTGCCCAAAGATATTAAACTGATACCACCTGCATAAAAACGAAAAAGCGACGACAAGAGCCTCCCAAATTTGTGTTAGTTTCCACAGCTTAGAAAGCTTACATTACCATGATTTAGTTATGTTTTTAAAATGACGAAAGGTAGTTTCATCAACATTCGGGTATTTAGTTTGGCTGAACAGAAAGAAAAGAAATATGGTGTTTTGGTATGGCCTGAAGTAGAAATGATATATTCGGTTCTTTTCCTTAACTAACGTCTGGCAAACTGCCATAATAATCCCAACATGAGCATATTTCAAAATAAAAGTGAGTATTCGACTGCTGCACTACCAGGGGTGTACAGAAAACGATATTCTCCATGCCTAATTTTGATGAATTTGCCTTTCAAACTTTTATTTGATTTCTCAAAACTTCAACGAAAATCTAAGCAGGTACCTATCGAAATTGTGTATCCACTCATAACTCGTAACTCTTAATTCTCTTGGTAAAAGAAGAAATGATAGCAGGTAGATGATTGTTTTTAATGAATGTATTTAAAAACTATACTTTCTTCCAGGCAGGTGTAATTTCTTTTTCTGCTTCAGGATATGAAGGCAGTCATTGAAACCACTTCGAAATCATGATAGGGGACTTGCATACCAATTTGGCTTTGACATTATAAAGAAAAGTAAATATACTAGTGCCGAATAATTTTACAACGAATCCAAATGGATTTATAGGCACTAAAAATGGGAAAAATAGGTACTTAAAGTAGGCATTAAAAATTTGCTAAGTAAACACTTAGAAATACACAATTTTAGTAAAATGGCTCTTAAAGTGCAATATAGTTAATAGTACAAATTATACAACATTAAAAATTAACGCTTATGGTACAAATTTGTGCACCCATTTTGACCTTTTAATGACCTGTACCTATATGAAATATTTGTCTTCACCATATCAACGAAAGGAAAAAATAATCATACCTATTTAACAATTTTTAATTTTCCTAAGCGTTTTCAGTAAGAAGTAAACATTATAATCCTTTTCAATACAAATAACAAAAACAAAACAAATGTAAATGGGTACACTTAATATGCAGTTGCCCTTACAGGCGTGTTTAGGATTTGATACAGATTAATAGCAAACTGCGGAATATTTTGAAGTAAGAGAAAATAAGGAATCTGAGAAATCTGAGGTTAAAATTACGTAATAGCAGCTACGATACAGGTGTAGGGTTATTTAAATAGTCATGTAACGTTTTCTGTAGTGCCGCTAGAAAAAGAAACTTTACATTATTGAAGTATGTCTATATTAATTTTAAGACAAAACAAAAATAAATTTCAGATGTGTTAAGTTTTGGCCCAATTTGCACAGATGTGTCTTTTTAATAGAAACGATTGTTGGAAAGATAAGAAATTCATTAGTTCATCACAGCAATCTTAATATCACTTAAAATGATCTTACGATGTGTCAGAAAGATACAAAGCACAGTTAATTAAAACCTAAAGCTACAGAATCCTAGTTGTTTGTAATAAAAGCCCTAAATGCCCCATTGTCGACTAAGAACAAACAATAAAGCACAGCTTTTTAGTAAGCGTTTCCCGTTCAAACAGAATTACAGCAATTACGGCATCGTGAAAAGGATTCTCGTACGTACTTTTATAAAGACACTTCTGTAAAATTTTACACAAACCATTAAGATGTATTTGGTCTCCAGTTTCATTTTCAATGTTGGAAACAACACCGGAAGTCCCCAAGCAATAAATTTCATGATTCCTTGAGATACATGTAGAAAAACGTAAGCATAAGAAAATCACAATTTTTTTCAAACATCTGTGACGTCATTAGCGCATTTAAACGCGTCTGAAAGGGAGATACCTACCTGGCTAAACCCCTTTTTGTATATCCAATGTGCAGCAGTAAGAAATTTCTCTTCCCCGGAAACTTCTCATTGAAACCAACAAATGCAAAAGCTGTTGTCACAAGCGGAAGAAATTGGCCAAAAGGGCAGTTTTAGACACTAATAAGCACAAACATATGAAATAGGCATTTATAGGCACTATCAAACTAAGAAATTAGGCTAATAATTGTAGGAAACCTGCTTAAGCTTAAAAGTCTACGTTTCTGAACAAAGGAATAAAATAGGCAAATAGGGCAAAATCCGCCCTAGGCAACACGTTTTGTTGTCACATTAGCCACGCAATTACCTGCACCTGCTTTCTATTTTCATTTTAAGCTATTTCAAGTTGTAGTGCATAATAGTTGAAAAACTATCACACGCTATGGACAGTTGTATACACGACAGCAATGACACTTGCTTTGAATTGCTGAGAATGACATACTTGAAAAGCAAATCAATCAAAGTAAAAACTAAATACCAGTTGGCTGCACAATTTCCTTATTGCTATAGACACATGTAAGTATTAATGTTTATAAATAAACGGCAATCACATACACACGTGGACGGTTAAGGAGGTATGCTTTCTAGCTGTACTACTTTTGCAAACGTTATGCACACATAAAAATATAAATGCCCGCATAACTTTTTAAATAAGAAAAGTACTCTACACACTAAAAATTCCCTTACACACGCCATATGCCCATAATATTCATTATAAGGATATTTGTGTTTCTTCGTTACGTTGCCCATATAAATGCCCTTTGCTTACAATTTGGTTGGTTTAGAATTTATAAATATAAATACAATTAGATTAAATTTTTTTTTAAACAAAATAGTTACAGTAGCAGAGAAAGACCAAAAATGAAAGGAGTAGGTATTAGTTTAATGGAAAATAGAGCTTTAAATTAGCATAGGATAAAACCTTACGGAGGGGAATGCGCACTATGACCAGACTTGATCCCAAGCGGAGCATCCCCAGGAGGAAGGGTGAGGCGAGAGGAGACAGCGGGCGGCCGACCCAAGGAGTCAACACATTGCAGAGGGCAGGGTCCCAACCTCTGACCAATTAGAAACTCCCCGGCAGACCAGTGCAACAAGCATCGCACCCACCGAAACGGCCCATTAGGCCGGCCCGGGGCCCGGAAACCGACCTACCAGTTTAAATAAAGCTAAACAATAAAATTAATGCAATTCTTTTTCCAATTTAGAAAACTAACTTAAAATAAGGCATATCGATATGTGAACCGTAATGATTTGTAAAACTTGTACATTAATTAAAACATAATATTAACACAATACCACAAAAAAAAAAAAAAAAACAATTTACTGATCACTTTCAAAATCCTCATCTTTGCTTTGCATTTTTTGTCTTTCTATGAATTTCAAACAGTTCCAAATATAGTGTTTTCCTTTAGGTACGATCTTAATGAAAAATTAATAAGGAAAGGCTCATTTTTAATGTTGGCTTAGGAAACCGTAAAGTGATAAAAGAAAACTTGCGTATAAATAATCAAAACATAGTTTTAATTTAACCTAAATTTAAACTGAGAATAGAAAAGAATATCTCAGTTACTAATACCCGACACAATGATTCTCCTTAAAGTCAACCTCTTAACAGTCTCTCCATCTCTCACCCTCTCACCAAGGCGGCCTGGGTTTGATCCCGGCAAACGCAAAGTGAGATTTGTGGTGGACAATACGGCGCTGGGTTGGGTTTTCTCCGGGATCTCCGGTTTCCCCCGCTATCTCATTCTACCGGTGCTCCATCCGCATCTCATATATCATCAGTGTACCGCCTGCGGTGCCATATGTAGTAAAACGGGCGTTAAACACCACCCCGACACACACACACACACACGCACGCACACAGTCTCTCCATCTCTAAGTTCAAAAGCAATATGGAAAATAATGGAGGAAAACAAAACCTAACAACAAAGAATTACTGTACAAATTCAAATATTTTAGCATATGCAATATTTTAGTAACAAAACCTAACATGAGAAATGATTAAGCCTAGTTATACATTAATAAATTCGTGGATTTTTAGTGCGGCCACACTCTTGCAGACAAAGAAAACTCCTTACAAAACAATGAGATTAAATGAATCGCGACTGATAACGGATTCAAAGGATATGAAAGCTTACATATTGTAACTGGCTCACAGAAGTTGCAGTTTCAGATAAGGCCATGAAGAAAGACGAAACTCTGTAGGTGACAGTTCGGTCCAGCATAGAGGAGATGAAGCGGGCAGGCGGGTGAGGGTGGAAGTGGAGGTGTCGGCAGCGACTACCCCCAATCTGCTTGGTGCCTCGGAATCCAATTAGCTCTCCCCAAGCTGCTGCCACCATCTCCAACTCGCATGCCTCAATCCCGCACCGCGTATACATCACCCCATCTAACACAAGTCAAAATCCGCGTCTGAGTTGACTTCAAAAGGCTTGCACCCCGCGTAAAAAGAAAAGGCAAAAAAAAGGCGACTTTGATGTGCGCAACCACATCGGCCAACGGAAGCTGTCCTCTGATGGCCAGATTTCCATCCGACCAGAACACATTGCTCTGTATACATAAAAAAACACAGCCTGTCCTGCTATAAAGGATCGCCAACAATAAATGGGGCGCCGGCAAGTCCCAAACTCGACGATTATGGGAACTCTACAATATATTCATCTCCAAGTTTAGTTCTAACCCATGTGAACTGCATTTCCATCCACGAATGCAGACTTCAGCAGCATTAGCTACGCTCATTGCAAAACTATACCTTAATGTCTCAAACTGAAGCTGTGGAAGGACAGGGACAGATATGTTTTAACGGAAGCTCTCTCTCTCTCTTTCTCTCCTGCCATTTGTTTACAACAGAATCGTTCTAGTTCGAGACAGGTTATATAAGACAATTGCCTGCTTTAGAAAAGCTTTTCTGATTTATTGCATCGGATTTAAACGTAATATTTACTAACAAATCAATCGTATCATCTTGTTAAACCTGGACCCCAACTATGACTGATGTTTGGAGATTGACTAAAAGGACAAAGCTCAATAATGATAAGTTTTTTTCATCTCCTCTGTAGGAAAAGTAATTAATATGTCATAGAAACAATATGTGGCTATACCGAGTAGAAGCACAATACCTACATGGAAACAAGCCTTGAGATACAGTTATCTCTGACAACTAGTCTTTTTCCCTTTGGGATGCTGTGGAAATAACACTCGAGTGGTAAACATAGGGTCGTTGCAGAGAAGCTAGAGCACTATATCTCGATGCCTTTGCGAATAGGTTATTGTAACGACATTAAACTTTGCTATGTATGCTTAACCAACAAGATATAGTTTCCACGCATTTTAAGCGAAATATTTAATGCTAAGTGAAGGAAGCTGAAACTAAAACATACCTGTTTAATTTTGAATCTAACAATAAAAATTCATATTATTTTAAATCGGAGGAAGACAGCTTCGAGAGTTGTGACGTATTTCAGCTGGGAGCAAGGCCTGCAGTGCGTGTGACGTCAGGCAAGAGCCGTGTAGCACCAAGTCGCCTATATAAATGGTGCTGACAGTACATAATCTTAGGTTTCAGTCAGGTGTAGCACACTCGATGACAACAATATAGCTGCCACGTACCTAATGGAACTGTTAAATTTACAATGTGACCATTTATTGAAGGAGAAATATACAAACGAGAAAGAATTGGCTGATTTGTACAAGAATGTCCCCCAAACAAGTTTTCCTAAAGTTGTATTCACTTGCCGCACGGACATTGTGTAGATTTGGCTCGACATATGTGTGCGAACTTCTTTTTTTTTTCTGTTATGAAATTTGCTAAGTCAAAACCCCGAAATACCTTGCCGATTCACAATCTAACATGCAGCCTTCGATTACAAATTTCCCAGATATTACGTTCTGACATTGCTAAACTCGTTAAAGAAAAACAAAACAGAAAGTGCCAGAAAATGTCCACGTAATTCTGTTGAGTGAGTCTCCTCTAATTTGCAGCAAAAGTTACGTTGTTTTATTTTATTTGCATTATAACACGCCTGATATTCCGATAAACTACGAGTATTTTCTCATAGCACAGAGTCAAAATGTAATTGTTTATAAACTGTGGCCAATTGTGTAATTAAAGCAGTTAGCATTAATATTACAACATCCAAGATGTAAGTTGTACATATTATTAATACCCGATACGTTTCCTGTCGCGCAGTAATCAGTGCGGTGACGTCACACGCTAACCTGCCTTTCGTTCGGAAGCATATTTGGCGGATTGAGCTGTGGCAGCTGGCGTCACACCGCTACTACCTGTCTTCCAGTTTATAACATTTACTGGATTTATAGCAGGTTTCAGGTATTTAGCGGAATATTCAATGAAAACCAACATAGTTTCTATAAAGGAAACGCGATAATTAGATAAATTCATTTAAACTTTAAATAAATTGGTCTGACAACTTATTTTATTTGTATTTAAACTTCTAATCAATGGAAATTAAAACGACGTAGAGTGTTGGTAACGAAATTTATACCAAAAGTACGAAGGCAAGGAATACTATACTTAGGCAAATGTGGCGTGTGCTTTTTTTTTAATTTATGTCCTCCAACGTTGTCATATCCGACGATAAATGAAATGGGTGAAATGCTCAAATGAGTCCAGATTCCATGGAGCTTAGAGTTACCCGTCAATCGTCTTTCAGGATAAGGAAAAACCTCAGGCAAAAAAAAAAAAAAAAAAACTTATACAAGAAACTCACCCTGACCAAGATTGGAACTCGGGACCTCTTGAAGGCATGTGTCGTGTTTGTCCGCAACTTCAGCAGTTATGATTTGTATAAACAATGCTGAATTGTAGCGAAACGAGGCCTCAAGCAGGAAAGTAAAACTAAAAACAGTAAATTAAACGTTATTCAAAATCAGTGAAAGTTCTTTTAATTGCTCACATTAGATTTAAAAGACAACGAAAGTCGCCACAAAGGATGTATCTCGAATGCGAGAGCCCCTAGTGGTTTACCGGGGATATATACGAGTGAAATGGAGAATTTAGTGTCAGGACGGCACGTTGGCCATGGTAGCTCAATGGGTAAGAGGGGCTGGACGGTAACCAGGAGATCCGTGGTTCAAATCCCGGCCATGGCATTGAATTTTTCATGTTGACTCTATCTATCAAAAATCTTAGCCTATGTACGGCTAGTGTGAAGAAGTGATTAATTTCCATTAATTAACTAAAATAATAAGAGTTTAATGATGAAGTCTGGGACTTAAGTACTTACAATAGTAAGTCGCCACAAACGGTGTCTCTCGGATGCGAGAGCCCCTAGTGGTTTACCTGGGATATATACGAGTGAAATGGAGAATTTAGTGTCAGGACGGCATGTTGGCCATGGTAGCTCAATGGGACGGTAACGACTGGACGGTAACCAGGAGATCCGTGGTTCAAACCCCGGCCACGGCATTGAATTTTTCATGTGGACTCTATCAATCAAAAGCCTTAGCCACAAATGTCGGGTAGCTCTAAGCTCCATGGACTCATTTGAGCATCATTTCAACCATCTCATTCACCGTCCAATATGGCTTAAGGTTGGAGGACGTAAAAGTTAAAAAAAAAAAAAAAAAAAAAAAAAATAGCCTATCTACGGCTAGTGTGAAGAAGTGATTAATTCCCATCAATTAACTGAAACAACGAAAATTATTCAATGCCCATTTTAGCTCTGAAATAGGCGGTTACAATTCAAAGTGGTACTAATATTTTCATTTCACATAGAATTAACTGCAAGAAATAACATTTATATTCTTTATATCTGGTAGGCAATCGCATACTGTGGGTAAGTTTTAATAATACATGTAGTGTTTGCTTTGTAGAAAATAGCATCAACATTGTTCAAATAAAAGAAATGTGATTTGCGGCATAAAATCCAGCCTCTATATACAATATTAGCTATTTATCCAAATCGAAAATTAGTGAGAAATACGCTGTTTAAGTTTAATTAAAGAAATAACAACAACAACAAAGGATTATTTCCTGGAGACGTTTCAACAATTTGAATTACTGCTCATTACTATCCTATGACAGCACAAATATATAGATTCGAAACCTTTTATTAATAAAGCCATCAGCTATAATTAAAAAGGTTTAGGGGCATAATGTTCTGTATGTGGGTGACTTTCATAGCGAAGAGGGGAGAGATCCTTCTTGATTAATGTGGAGGGAATGGGAATCGAACTCGGACACAATAGGGTTACCTCTAGGCTACAACAGTGCGAGACGACGTGAGTTATGTCACAATAATAACTACACATATCCTTGTATATGTGCATGTAGGCGTACATCAGTAAACACCAACACAGGAATTACTTCATGGCGTAAGATCACTATAATGCTTGTAAGGATATATCATTAATCTCTGTACACATGCAACCAAAAATCGATCTGGAATGAATATAACACCTTAAAATCGCTGATTCTGTCTTTATGCATGCTACCTCTTCAAAAACAAAACGAAATCTGGCATCTTAATTACATTGTCAAATGAAGGTGTTCTTGCGTGTAATTATTTTTAAATTGTTAACATATATTCAAATACTTCAATAAGACTAATATTAAAAAGCTACAGTATGTACAAAAACTGCCTCGGTATATTAGACGGTAGTATATCTGCCTTGAGTTCAAGAGGTCTCCAGCTCGAATCTCTGTAACAGTGAGTTACTTATTTAGATAAGGCTTTTTTAAGGGTTTTCCCTTATCCTGAAAGACAAATGTCTGGTAAATCTAAGCTCTATGGACCCTGGGATCATTTGAACATCACTTCGCCCATTACATTGATCGTCCGATAAGAATGTTGAAGGATGTAAATTTAAAAAGGGGAACAAATCGATTAACAGGAAGAACAGGATGGTTCAAATCGCTTATCAAGCCTAGCCAACATAGCAAAAGCAATTTTATTAATATTGTACCCCTGCAGTATCCCGAAAGATTTGCTGGTTTTCAATGTAAACGAAACTGTTCCTCAGAGGTAGGGCAGTGGCCGTAGGAATGCTTTTATTCAGGCTATAGGATGTAATCGGCATTTTTTTTCCGAATTAAATATACTCGTGGAACATTAAATAGGGAGTTAAAATGTAACTGCTGACCTCTCTTATATACATACACAAAATCCAGAAAATCAAATGTCCATTTCGCGGTTCATTAACATAACAATCATGAATGTTTATTCCAGAGTTGTTCCGATTCATTCAGTTTCAGTTTAGTATGCACGTATTGGGTAAAACTGATTTATCAAAGGCCTTGGGGTTGCCACAGTGGCAACAGCTATTTTATAGACAAGAAAATAATACATGTGACAGTTTGTACTTCTGTACATCAAAAAAGGGAAAAGACCGTCAAGAGAACAAGACTTTACTAGATAACTGGAGAAGAAACGTCAAAGCACGTAGCTACTAGACTATAGGAGATGAATCAATTATCCCAACGTTTCTGGAAGTATGCAACAAGCAGATTTTAATTACCTAAGTGTCAAACTGCAGCTCTCATAACGGCTTTATCGACTGACATCGCAACTAATGTGATTTGCTCCACTTGGACAGGATATTCTCATATCTCTGACTGGCTAAAGTTAGATATGAATCAGTTCTTACTGAAAGCTGGTGCATACTTCAATGCCTGCAGTAAAGTCATTGTTACCCCGCTTCCATCCAATAAGAGTCGATCAATCAGAGATATCAGAATATCTTCTCCACTTGGAGTAAATCACGCTGTAAGAGTTGGTTTCGCTTTACTGGTGTGAACAACTTGTTTGCAATCTCAGTCTAATTATAAAATAGATTACACTTAGCTATTATTTTACTAATTACAAAGATGTTGCACATATGTACATTAATGTGTGTATGGGGGGGTTGTTTAACGCCCGCTTTTACTAAAGTCTGTTTAGTTAACGCATGTGCAGTTCGGAGTCAAAGGAACCTGACACTCCCGCCCACTAATGACCGTCATAAATCTCTCTCCACACTTCAGAAATGGAACCCTGTCGTCGAGGACCAATAACAACCCTGATTTTCTCGAAGTGACAGTCGCATGTCTACTCCACGTGGAGTCACAGTTGCCAAAGTTCCAACTTCCAGTTGATCTGTTTCATTACGTGCAGAAATTCGTTGTGTGTCACGATGTGGAGACCGTGGGAGAGAAATGCAGTGGTGAATGCAAATGAAGTAGTAGATAACTTTCAGTCAAGTGAAAATAATCAAAGTGAAGACAATAGTGTGAATAACTGGGCCGAGTTATATTACAGGAAAAGCCTAAAATAACAAAGTTATAACGGGAGCTGTTTCTAAGCAAATTCAAGCGCTTGTTTTGAACAGATATAAATATGTGCTGACAAATAATCTTGGTAAGGGGTCGTGCAATGAACCTGATGATAAATTCTGGGTATTCACAGAAATACAGTAAGAAATATTGTGACGAAAGGAATACCAAAGACGCCGATCAAGTGCGAAAACAAACGGAAACGTTTCTCTAAAGTAGATAATTTCATATGCAATTTAATTCGTCGAGAAATTTATAGATTCTATGCAAAAGGCAGAGCGCCCACCTTAGACGAATTGGTTGCACATTGCAACAAATTTGTGATTTTCCTTATGGGCACTGCACTTTGCACGGCGTCCTAAAGGAGCTGGGTTTCAAATACCGCACTTCGAATAAGTTAAGGGTTATTATGAAATCCAGTAGAATTGAATATATCGTCAAAACTAAGGAAGTTTCGCAGTAATGGACATAAGATAATTTATTTAGACGAAACCTCGTACGATACCCATGACGTATCGAGAAAGGTGGCAACCTTGCAAAATGATCTGGGAGAAGGAAGGCCGCTGTTGTAAAACGATTATAAGGGTTCGTCAAAGGCAGCAGCCGACGTGCACACGTGTTAACTAAACAGACTTTACATGCGGTAATGGAGGTTTACTCAGATGATAAATGAGATGCAGATGAGCACCGGTGGAATGAGATGGCGGTGGAAACTGGAGATCCCGGAGAAAACCCACCTCAGCGTCGTGTTGTCCACCACAAATCTCACTTTGCGGTTGCCTGGGTTCGAACCCGGGCCGCCTAGCTGAGAGTCGAGCGCTCTAACCACTCAGCCACGGCGCGGCCACACAAGTGTGTGATCGTATATGATGTAGATACAATCACATTTTGAAATCGCATGTTTGTGGACATAAAACATAGGCTTGCTAAGGCAACAATGAAAGTAATTTCCAAATTTCAAATATATAAACATTAAATGTCACAGCCGAAACTTTAAGCCTGGACGCTCTACCGCTAAGTTTGCCTGAAGTACGTATTCACGTGTCTCGACACGGCAGCTTAGCGGTAGAGCATCGGGAATAAAACCGAAGACCGCTTCGAGTAACTGAATTTTTCACTTGGTACACGTGGCCAGTGCCAAACATCTTTTGTTAAAACTATACTACTTCAGTTAGTTTTCCAATTCTCTAGAAAGCATAAAACATTTATTCTGTGCCTGTATTTCTTTTGTTTCTTTACTTCGCAAAAGGATTTCCATTTAGATGCTGCTTATCTAAACTCATTCTTGAATTAATTCCAAGCTGTCCCATTACTGGATCAAATTCCTTGGTTGTATTCCAGTACAAAGCATTGTTGGGGCTAGTTTCACACATTCTCAGTAATGTAACAGACGCTGTTAGTTTTATGTACAGAGTAATATATTCTTGGGAAAGTACTCGTAAGAATCCAACTGAATCGCCAACGATATGCTGCTTGCCAAGAGTTCGAGCTCCGGTAGGAACGTGTTGCTTCTGTATTCCTGGATTAATGCCAGACAATTTCCGCTTACGGCCATTTCCGACACATCTGCACAGCCATCAACTAAACATTCTTTATTCTAAATGGAATGTGACAAATTATGCAAAAATAACGAAATGTTAAGGGCATAGCTGGAATGGTATAGTGTTTATTTGGAGATTTCTTTAAAACTCCTTTAGAGTTTCACCTTGTACAGTTTGGTTAAGAATAATCACACCCAACGAGGTAGATTCGAGTGTCTACCGATTTCCCTAATGAAATTAAATAAAATAAAACCTGAAGCTTTCCTAGCTTACCTAGCGGTATTGATAACGTCGGGAGACGACAATCTTGGCAAAATGCAACAGTTTCTGGGAGCGGGGAATTAAGGAGGCTTTGGCCATTTCCTCCGAGAGCACGCTTAGTCGTGATGCTGGATTTCAGTTCAGCTCCTCTTGGAAACCGGCCTTAAAATGGAAATCCGTCGAGTTAAGAAGCATAGATCTATACAGCTTGATAATCAAGTTAAGTAGTTACGTTTCTTTGACCCAATTGATTTTCTATACTCACGCCATCTCCTGACCTGGTATTTAATTTACTGAAAACAGTCTTTTGTTCAGTAATGCGAATTTTTATAGTGTTCTGTCTTCGCTTTTATTTGTGCTATATCCAGTGATTCATTTGTGGTTATAACATTTAATAAATATCCTGATGATGGGAAACATGCACACTCCCGAAACGTCAATTTCTAATCGTCTTTTTTCCTGCCTTGCTTCCCGAAAACACGAGTATCATCAACGAATATCAAATCCTTCATCTATTATTCTTAGCCTCTCTTCCTTAACTAGTAATCACATGATATACAACCTGAAACTTGCCTACAATATTCAGGCAAGTGCCTGATAAGAAATCTCCGATACCAGGAAGCTCAAACATTTCAGTAGGTAACTCAAAAAATATCCTGATACCTGCTTCATATCCCGAGAAGACCTCAACTTATAACAAAACTTGTAACGAATTTAATGTATATAAACTTTTGTTATGTAGCATGCTTTCTCCTTTTGGAGAAAGTGATCCAGATGAGTATAGACTATTCTTGAGGTTATGGCTAAGTATTCTTATGGCTAAGCTCTTTTAGTTTAGAATTGCCAACGTTAGCATGAAGGATAGTTTAATAAAAATATTAGTTTTGGAAATTAATGATAAGAATTTCTTTCCTTTGAAGTTTTAAAAGTAAGACTTATTTTTGGTTTACAAGACCAATGTTTTATATTAAACTATTAAAACATAATGTTAATAATATTTTACTTTATATTTTTTTGTGGATACTATGCATCCAAAATCAAAATTACCAGATAAATTTATCTACACATTACTCTGACAGTCCATGTAAATAAAAGCCTATGGGTTTGGGAATGTGAGGCCACAAGCCACCACTGACTTCTTAGAAACAACTTCTTGGTAGGTACAAAACAAATTTGAAATGTAGATTTGTTGTTTAATTTTCCATCTGATTGGACTTAAATGTTACGTACTTGCCTTAACAAAGAATTACATAGCTATTTTAGATATGTTACACTAGCTGGTTCACCAGATTTGCACCATTATTTCTTTAAACTCCGACCCCTTTGACGAAATTTATATTAGAGGATCCACCCCTTCATCCCTTAAAGCTGTAATTTCGAACAGCTCCGGTTATTATAATAAGAGGTGAAATTTTTCCTGTTGTTTCACACAAAAGGATGTGAAACGTCATCTTTTCTAAAACTACAGTAGGTAAAATTTTAAACCTTTCTTCCATAAATAATTATTTAAGATAAACTCTACATGGTTTTCACAAAAGCAGAGACGTATATAAAGATGTGGATTTCCCAGGTCATTAAGTTAATCTTTTCGAGAAAATCTAAGCCTGCGAAAAGCAATGTTCGCAGCAAATTATAAAATAGCAGTTTACTGCACTGTAAGCGAAAAGAAAATATAGCAAAACTTCTTATGTAAAGGATATTGAAATACTTAGCAGAGGTATCCCATGTGTATCGTAGCAGTATAATCCGATTTGATTCTCTTTTGTTGCAGGGTAGCTTAGTTGGTTAGGAGACCGACCTAGAGGAGGAGATGGAGGAGGAGGAAGAAGAGGAAGAGGAAGAAGAGGAAGAGGAGATGTTTACCCGGAGCATATCATCCTGAGGGACAGGAATGATGGGTTTGTAATTAACTTATCCAGCATTTGCCTGGTGACCCGAGAAAACCCGCGAGAAAAACCCATGGGTCAGTTATACCGGCCGCGGGAAGCGAACCTGGACCTTCCGAATACAGGCCACAGACGAAACCGCCTAGCCATCCCATTCGGTATTTTAGATAGTTGTATTGCTTCCAGCACCATAATTTTCGTAGTCAGGCTTAATGACTGCACTCATCTTCTGCCCTGCTATGTTTCCTAAGGCGCTATGTGCGACCTCTGGGATGTTTTAGGTCTTGTCAGGTTTCTCGACACTAGAGCACAGCATTCCGTTAGCCCAACATGTCTGGTTCTGTAGGTACAGCGCAACTGGCACTACTCAGAAAGGTAACCGTTTGAGACTGTGTACTGACATTTGTTCTGTGGTGAAGTAAAACGCAACATTCAGTTTTGGAAACAAAGGGCACAACTAGGACCGGCATACGATGTTGAAAACAATGGAGTCACTGGCGGCTCGTAGCCACACATTTGTGGTTGTCTCGCAAACGCTTGTTTGCTGTGACTTTCTAGCGTGTGCTGCCAGCTCTGTACGTTTGTGCTATCGATTATTATCATACAGCCTTGCCTGCCTCGTGTTCAAGTAGTCCAGGGTTCGAATCTCGGTAACGGTGAGTTACCTGGATAACGCTTTTCCGAAGTTTTCCCCTTGTCCTGATATATGAAGGTCGGGTAACTCTAAGCTCTATGGATTCTGGACTCATTTGAGCATCATTTCACCCATTCCTTTCGTCGTCCGAAATGCTATAACGTTGGAGGGCGTTAATTACAACAAAAAGATCTTCCAGTAAATAAACGCAACTGGAACAATTAATTACGACCACAAATCGAAATTCCTAATGACATAATTGTAGAAAATAAGCAGGTAGTATGCCTTTTATTTATAAAATGATTCCAAAGTAACCATGCTATCAGAAAATAATTTTTACACGGACATTTTTAAAGATGAACAACTTGTTCAGTACTTCCCCTTGTACAAATTGAGTAACAAAATGAGTAAGATTGCTCTGAAGGTGTAGGAACCAATACATAATTTGCTGACACACAGTTCTAGGTCGTTTCCCGATATTAAGCTTACGTGTAGGTAAGCACTAGAGTCGTTTCCTGGTTACCAACTTTTCCTTCACAAGTTCGCAATAAGGCCACTTCTGCTTTCCTCCCCTCCCAACCTCCAGCACACGATGTCTTCACCTTGCAATAACCGATAAAATTACCCATCCAACTCCTCTCTCTTCCTATCAGAGGAGAGATAATGGGCATGGGAGGGTGGAGTCGAGAGGTAATCATATAGCTATATAAAAGATACATGGGAGCAGAAAGGCGTGCAACGGGATGCAAGCTTCATGCAGCACGGTAGTCTGACACCGTTACCTTCGCTCTGTAGTCACAAGCACAGCCAACGACTTATGAGGCCAAGGCACTTTCTGGTCCCCTAACTTACGAAGCAGGGAGGTCACCCTTCCAACATTTTAACTGAAGAGGCCTGCCCCGCCCCAAAATTTCCTATGGTCTTGAACAACCCATTGTTAAAATCCAAATACCAGCAATGCAACAAAAACAACTGCAGGATCATTAACTACAGACTTTGGCACATGTTGCCATACGGTGATGTCATTAGCTTCCACCACATGGCAGTGTTGAGGCGTAATGATCTTAAGTGAAAGAGCTACTTACGCTTGTTATCTTGTTTACTAGAAGATCGAAATATTAGTAAACTGGCGTACAGTAAGTGATGAAACAAAAATAAAGTACTTGGGAATTGTATGCCTTATATCAATGGTTATACAATCAATTGTTATAAGCAAATTAAATTACCATTGCAGCCACCCATCTTTCGCTTGACACAAAGAGATTTCGATTACCTCTCCTTTCTGCTTGTCAAAACATTTAACCATGTTCAATATGATTTCTCTCGTCTGCTGATGTACAACACGTTGCTGTCTAGAAGACATGATTGCACCTGAACAGAGTGTACATACCCTCTCCCCTCCCCCTCTCTCTCGTTATGTACTTACGTGCTATAGGCTTTTTCCTTTTTGTAATTTACGTCCTCCAACGTTAAGTCATATCGGACGGTGAATGAATTGGGTGATATGATGCTCAAATGAGTCCGGGGTTCAAGGAGCTTAGAGTAACCTGACATTCGTTTTGAAGGATAAGGGGAAACCCCGGAAAAGCCTTATCCAGGTAACTCACCCTGACCGAGATTCGAACTCGGTACCTCTTGAACGTGAGGCAGACACGCTACCATCTACGCTACCGAGGCGGGCTGCGATAGGCTTGCGTAAACAACTCCGTTGTTAGACATATTTTTCGATACGCTTCCACGCTTTGCCATGTAGAGTATTTCCAAAATGGTTGATAAACGTATTCTATCGAGTTCCTTGCTGAAATTCAACTCAGGTTTCAACAACATGCCGGTGGATATATCTTCATGGGTAACAACAGTGTTAGGAGATGGAACATTTCAACGCTGAGAACATAAGCATCGTAGCTGTTGCCATCGAACAGCCTCCAGGAACGCAACAAATATACAGTTGAGTTCATTAGTGGAGGCATGTGTTATTGTAGATTAAATCGCTGCAAAACTTATACCAGGACATAGTGAGTGCACAAGTTTATCTAAAAGTTGATGCCTGTTGAGTCCCATATTTACTGACCAAAGATCACAAAATTCAGAGAGGAAATATCACAAAAAAAAAAAAAAAGCTTCTTCAGAGGTTTGAAAATAAAAGTGGTGATTTTTGACAAATATGTGACAGCTGATTCCATCATGATTTTCAGTACGTCCCTTTCAGATATCTAATTAAACACAAAGACAGCACGAGGTTGCAAAGGATTACTTTATTTCAACTGCTTAATAATGATGCAACTTGGATTTCGGTTAACACTGGAGCACACATATACTGTTCTAACTGTTCTAATGTTGACACATACTGTATTTATAGAAACATATTGGCAGCTATGATGCAAAATGCAATTCATTTTGTATGTCGTGAGAAATCGACTTTAGGAATCGATTGTATCCAGTTTCGAGATCCAAACTACTCTCACATTTACCTTTATCATTTGTATGGCCACGAATTGAAATCTTTGTGTTCCTGATGTTGTCATCGTGAAGAAGTCATAAACTAACAAGCAGCCTAAGAGGGTTCCGTAAAAATCTCTCTCTCTCTCTCCCTCTCTCTCTCTCTCTCTCTCTCTCTCTCTCTCTCTCTCTCTCTCTCTCTCTCTCTCTCTCTGCCTTGTCCCCTCCCATATGTTTACAACAGCATCGCCCTAGTTTGAGAAAGATAAGGAAATGCTCCTTGCACTAGTTTAGGGTAGATAACGTTTTCGTATATTCTTATTATTCGACCTGGGGGGGGGGGGGAAAGAGGAAAGGGAAAGAAAATTGAGAGAATCTGTCAGTAAGTGCCATCCTTGCGGAATTTGAATAGTAAACCTCCGGATGACGAGTCCACATGTTAACGACCTCGGCCACATGTCGGTAGGAATAAAGTGAGTTGCAATATTTTCACAAAATGTAAGAGATAGTACCAGACCTAACATAATTTTTCTTCGAACTTTAAAATAAAAATCATTTATTTAATGTTTAGACCATTGAACGAACTTGTACTATACTGTGACTAAATTTCTTTTATTTTAATAATTGCACTAAGTATTCTAGTAATACCCAACTCCATTGCATAATCCTGCCACTATCCTAAATTTATAAACAAGGGAATGCGGAAATTACATCAGTTATCAGTTTATAACACTATAAACAACTGAAAACCTACTCCGTGGGAGAAAAGGGGCGACGATTCAAGCGCTGCTTTGGTCCAATGTGGCGGAAATCGTAAACATGTAGCTGACATTACCTGGTGGTGAAGTTGCAAATCTCGCACCTATCGATAATGCAGTTCTCTACCTAACCATTCCATCTCATAGCTTCATAAGCTTTATTTATTTTATATATTTTTACGTCTCTGTCGCGTACGTTACTGGTGAGAAGATATTGCATTACATTCAAAAGTTTTACACCAAGATTTCACTAGAAATAAAGTTTTGAGGAGCTCTGTATTTGAAACAAACAAAAAAGTATGTTCCATATGTGTTTCCGTTTGACTATGAACAGGGAAATTCAAAAACGAGAGATCGTTAGCATGCTCCTAGTAAGTGCGATAACTGGTAAGGGTAGTTCCAAAGTGGCAACTGCACTGCTGCTTGAAAAAGGTGTCAGTAATTTATTCGAGCCACCGTCAGGGCAGCGTGACAAATGAATAGCCCTGCTTTGATACAGAAATTGTACTGCCTGTTGTCACGCCAACATCGATAGTCTTGTGAATGGTCCTCCCCCCCCCCCCTGACTCTCACCTATTCCCCTTCCGAAGGAGCCGTCCGCCCCTACCCGTTTTTTGATAGCATGTCGGCAAGTACAACATAAGTTTGTTTGGATTAGAAATGGGATGAGACAAAGGAGGAGGCGTGGAGATACGGCCGTCACGTGGGTTTAAAGAGGGGGCAGGGGGGCGGAGCAAACCCGTCCCCCTCCTTTCCTTATAAACGACCAACCTCCTTGACACCTGTCGCAATATTCTTAAAACAATTTACGGTTCAGTATATTGCCACTTGGAGCATTCTTCAACAGTCCAAACACTTTGTGCTGACCTTTTGAGACATAACTCTTGGAACTTCAATTTCTTGATTGTAACATCTCGGCCCTGCTGACTTGACCAATGACGTACCTTGATCTAACACCCCAATTATCTGTTTCTTAGAACTTCGCTGCCTTGATGTCCTTTCTGTACCCAGCCAGTTAACTCTGGGCGTCTCACTGCCTTCCAAATCTCTGTGATTCGGACATTCTCAGCCTATACATTGTGAGTTTTCCAGTAATAACCTAGAAGGAACCACTCCAGTGATGTGTTTAATGGAAATTTATTACCTTGTAGACCTATTTAGTAACAATAATATAACCTATGTCGTAACATCCCGGGCCTGAGGCTGCCAATACAATTGCCGGCTTCACGCCCACATAAAAGTTAGCGGTAGGCGATCATCCAAAGAAAGTGTGGTCAGCATCTAGGCACCCCCAGCCGGAAAGTTGGCTTTCTAGATCAGGTTTCGCTACCTAGCTTAGCTCCTCGATTTCCTCACGATGCTGAGTAGCCACTGGTCCTATACCCGGGACATAAAATCCGCACCCCCAGGGGTGAGATCGATCTCGGGTGCATTCCGTCTCAGGGAAATAAAGCACAACGCTCTAGCCCACTATGCCACGGCGCAGGACATCTTCAATAATACTTGTCGATTATAATCACAATCCTCTGCATGTCATAAGTCATTACGCTCCCTAGATCTTGGAGATATCAAAGATGAGTCTCTTTGATATGTCAAGAACTCTCAAAATACTAACTAATCTTTTTTTGGAAACGTAGATACAGACTGAAAAATTCAATGCCATGGCCGGAATTTGAACCACGGATCTTCTGGTCTCCGTCCAGCCGCTCTAACCATTGAGCTACTATGGTCAACGTGCCGATATGACATTAAATTCTCCAACTGACTCGTATTTTCCCCGGTAAACCACTTAGGAGTTCTCATAAACACATGAGACAACTACCTTAATGGCGACTTACAACGTGTAAGTACTTTAAAGCCCGGGCTTTATAGTTAACCACTATTAGGTCGCCCACCTCGGTAGCGTAGATGGTAACGTGTCTGCCTCAAGTTCAAGACGTCCCGAGTTCGAATCTCGGTCAGGGTGAGTTATCTGGATAAGGTTTTTCTGCGGTTTTCTCTTATCCTTCAAAACAAATGTAGGGTAACTCTAAGCTCTATGGACCCTGGACTCATTTGTGCATCATGTGGCCCAATTCATTCACCGTCCGATATGACTTAACGTTGGAGGAAGTAAAATTACAACATATATATATATATATATATATATATATATATATATATATATTAGGTCAATTAATGGAAATTAACTGTTCTTTCACACTGGTCGTGTGTAGGCTAAATTATGGAAACGTAGTGTCAGACATGATAGTAGTTAACTATAAAGCCCGGGCTTTAAAGTACTTTTTTTGTAATTTACGTCCTCCAACGTTGTCATATCGGACGATGAATGAAATGGGTGAAATGGTGCTCAAATGTGTCCGGGGTCCATGGAGCTTTGAGTTACCCGACACCCGTCTTTTAGAATAAGGGAAAACCCCGGAAAAAACGTTATCCGGGTAAATCACCCTGACCCAGATTCGAACTCGGGACCTCTTGAACGTGAGGCAGACACGCTACCACCACAAAGTACTTACATGTTGTGAGTCGCCATTACGGTAGTTGTCTCATGTGTTTATGAGAACTCCTAAGTCCGGGAGAAACACGAGTCAGTTGGAGAATTTAATGTCACATCGGCACGTTGGCCATAGTAGCTCAATGGTTAGTGCGGCTGGACGGAGATCAGAAGATCCGTGGTTCAAATCTCGGCCATGGCATTGAATTTTTCAGTCTGACTCTACGTTTCCACAATTTAGCCTACACACGGCCAGTGTGAAAGAACAATTAATTTCCATTAAGCTTTTTTTTTTTTTCAGCGTCTCTGGTTCACAGAACAAGCAGTGACTTTTCTCTGCTTCTTCTACCAAACATTTCAGCTGAACGTTTTCTGATATTCTGTAGTTCAGTTTGTTTATTTTTATCTAACACCGAATTTATAGATACTTTTCAAGTGGTTCACCATCAGTAAACTCAATCATGTTTGTTTTCTGGAAACAGAAGCCAAACAAAAAACCTAATTCCACTTAGAGAGCTTTAAGTATACCATAGAATATGACGAGGAGTCTAAGACAATGGCGCAGCAGCAATAGATTAAGCTCATGCAGAGTGAGGAGAAGAGGAAAGCGCGACTACTCGATAAGCTCCCTTGAGGTCCTGCTTGAGGTCGGTGGTAGTTAGAAGATACGGCCAGTTCAGGCATTTATTACAAAAGCTATATGCTCTATAATTTGGTTTACTGCTAGGGATTAGCAGTCGACAGTCAATGCTGCAGTGTGGCCATCTTGAGATGGCTGGTAACTTGATGCAGACCTTTCAAATCCTCTAGCTTAGCAGACTGTTCCATCAACGATAAATTCAATGCAGGACTCGTTATATATAAGAAATTGCATTAGCTCCAATTTACTATTCTATAATGTTAGACTGTCTTTCTTAATTTGCATAATCACCCATTTCGGCACGAATACGACAGATTACCTATATATAATTTATAAATTATACGTATCTGTACTCCTCTTGTAGTCGTAAAGCAGGTAACTTTCATTACTTGATGTGTGTACTACTCGCTTCTCAGTTTTACTATAGAATATGGTGGTGTATCAAGTAAATTAGGTTATTTAATTACTATTTTTTATTTATTTATTTATTTAAGTCCTGGTTTTGGGACAAACATGTGTTAAACAAATCTACCTTCATTAGTACCTATGCCTTGGAAATTTATAAAAATGTGATGACAGTACTGTCTGCCCAGCACAAGAAGGCAAGGGACGAATGAAGGGGAGAGGGGTCTGAACTGTTAATCTGCTCTGCTATTTGATCTGTTTATTAGGAAATGAGTAAAAGCGGGCGTTAAACACTACACATTTCATAGGAAATGAGCGTATGAGAGTGCATATGAGTCACCCAAGTTGCCAGATCTAATGCTGATTGCAATAAATGCAGTGATAGGTATTATGATTTGGTGAGTTATGTGACAACACTAGCATCCTTATCATACACGAAGGCGAGCATAAACACCATACGGCCAGCGAAATGGATTACGTTACACATTCCTCTAGCTTGCCTTCTTGTCCTGGGCAGACAGTAGATATATTGCTCGTTGGTTTCTGGACTTTGCTCTCCTGTTGAACTATCTAAACTAATATTTCTTAGCCCGCCTCAGTAGCATGTCTGTCTCACGTTCAAGAGGTCCCAAGTTCGAATCTCGGTTATGGTGATATACTTGGATAAAGTTTTTAACCGGGTTTTCCCTTATCCTCAAAGACTGTAAAGTAACTCTAAGCTCTATGGACCCTGGGCTCATTTGAGCAACATTTCACCAATTTTATTCACCGTCCGATATGACATTTTTTTTAAAAAAAAGTTACTTATAAATCAGAAAATAAATAAGTAAATAAATATATATTCTTTTCCTCATTTAACCGCTTTTTATTGTTTCCGTTTATTTTACTCTCTCTTTGCTTTAGTTTGACACATATACACTATACACATAAACACCCATGCCCAGGGCGGGACTCGAACCCACGACCCTCTACGCGGCGGAACGCCAGAGACATACGCTCTAAGATCTTGGCTACGAGGGCCGGTTAGTTGACCTTGGAGGACGTAAATTACAACAAAAAATAATATTGAAAGCGTAGAGCCAGACTGAAAAATTCAATGCCATAGCCGGGATTTGAACTCAAACGATTAGAGCGGCTGGACGGAAACCAGAAGATTCGTGGTTCAAATCCCGGCTATGGCACTGAATTTTTCAGTCTGGCTCTACACTTTCATAGTGCGTCCTACACACGGCTAGTGTGAAAGAACAATTCATTTCCAAAAAATAATATTATTTCTTATTTCTTTAGTTACTGTTTTTTGTTGTATTTCATGCTACCGTGATGCTAGGTCACCCAGTTTCCTGGTTTCAACTGTCCCGCCTTCACCAGCTAAATGGGTTTTATATATTTTAGTTTTCTTTTATACATTTCTCATATTCGAACAGCTAGACCGGTAGAGTCAAGCGTCTCTTGCGAGCTAATGACGTCCCCTTGTCGCTTTACCTCAGGTTTTTTTTTTTTTTTTTTTTTTTTTTTTTTTTTTTTTTTTTTTTTTGTGCATGAAGAATTTCCGCCTCATTCACTCAGGTCACCAAGTATTAGAGAGGTATGTTTGTTATCCTATGAATGCGTCATGGTCGGCAAATTGTGGAGGCAAATCCGTCCTTCCCTTTCTCATAATTTGGGCAACACTGGGCTAGACTAAGAGTAGACGAAGCTAGTGCGTGATATTTTATTACAAACATGCTGAGTATTTTTCATACTACAACCGATATATGCCGTTGTTAGCAACATTAGAGTACAGTAGAATACAAGTACTTGATAGTTGCATGTCACGGTGTAATGTATTTATTTGTCTAATGTACAAACGTGCATATATAATAGTGGAAACACTGTTTATGCTGGGAAATTAACTCTTCGTTCTATATATTATAACTGTGTATATCTTGCTTCATACATTTCTCGTCTCTGCAGTTATAATTTTCGAAAAGAGAACAAATAATTGGAACAAACCTACTGCATTATTTACGTGTGTTGAGCGAACGAGTATCTTGATGGTAATGCAAACAAATCATTATTTCTTCTTTTTACGCCATGCAACGTTCCTTTTAAAACATAAAACACGTTAGTAGAGCCCAGTTTCATAGAAAATCATATTTAAAGAGCACATGCTTGAAACTATAAAACGTGACTATGCTTAGTTTGGATGCTCCAACAGAATTCTAATAGGAACCTTTTGCTTAGGGCGAAAGTTTACTGAAAATAAATAAGCTCAATTAAAACCTGTGTAGAGAACTGTCCCTTTCCAAATGACTGTCATTACAGCAACCCTAGGTTATGTTCTTGGTGTACACTTAAGAGACAAAAACTAGAAAAGAGTTCCCGATAAATAAGTGTCAAGTCACTAATGAAACGGAGGTGCCTCTGGGACATGAAGCTCATATGTGATTCCTATATTATGAACAATGGCCACGAACTCAGGAGGGGTATGCCATGCGTTCATCTCCCCAGCTGATTTCCTGGGAAGATGCCCTTAATGAAGCTGAAATCTAGTGGGAAGGGAACTAGAGCGTTAATGAGACAACTTCTAGTCATTACGAACGGCAAGCATTTCATGCCATGTTTTATACATGCTTGCATATTCTGCTTATGCATGCCTCCCACCTGACTTCGGTGAACTAGGCCTTCTCAAATGCTTTTTAGGCCAGATTAAATCCCTACATAACACGTACATCTCCAAATTCTGCTACTCTCCTGTTTCCCAAAGCAACTGGTACACCGGTTTCAGCCCTACTGTTTACTTTAGACGTGTAATTACTTCCAGTTTACTTCATAGGGTTTGAACTTGTTCGAAATGGATAACGATCATGATGACTGTTTGGGGAGCACTTAGCGCATTTCAGTTAGATTTATAATGATGTAAAGCACAATGTCAAAACTCCACAGAGTTTAAAGATTTACTCTTAAGAAAACCGCAAGTAAGGCAACCAAATTTAAGACAATCCACCAGTAAAACTGGTACAAATCACATGGAGAAAAAATTTAAAAATTAACTTTTGTTTCTGTATTTATACACAATATTTTCATTTAGTGCCTTTGATTTACTATATCTGAAATATTTATCACTCTGTGCAGCCTTTAAAACATTCCTATACACAGAACTGTTAAATGCTGCTTTTTTCTCTCAAAACATTTCTGTGTAATTTTCTGTCCATATTTTGCAACAATTAACTTCTAAATTACACTCTCAAACCTATTTCTTGAAATTTTCTTTTTATTAAATTGCCTGATAATCGTAATTTTAAAGAAAAGCCAAAATGTCAAGAGTTTTTACCTTTCTGTGATAGCATAGCTTGATTTGAATAGTAAAACAAAACTCTAATGTGGAGTTCTTTTTAGTGGTCTGTTAAAGTCATAATAAAAACCTTAGCAGGATTTATAATTAATACAAATTAATTAAATCTTAGCATTTGAGAAACAAAAGCAGATATCCGACTGTTTCTTTCATATAATCGTTCTATTAAATGCTGCAAGAGGAATTTCATGTCCCTCAAATTGAAGATTTTTAGGTTTTTACACATATACCTTGGGCAAATAAAGTGGCCACGTGTTTCGTAACAGTTTGGATTAAAGAAAACATCTAGTTTGACTTTATTTTGCAATTTTGTTACAAAATCGACGTTTCTGGAATTCAGTACTCAGATCATTAAAGGCGTTCTACACGATTCGGAAGGTTGAATCTTGAAAAAGTTCGAAATGTGTACCGTTTAACGCCCGCTTTTACTACATACGGCACCGCAGGCGGTGACACTGATGATACACGAGATGAAGATGGAGCACCGGTGGAACGAGATGGTGGGGGAAACCGGAGGTACCGGAGAAAACTCGCCCCAGCGCCATGTTGTCCACCACAAATCTCACTTTGCAGTCGCCTGGGATCGAACCCGGGCCGCCTTGGTGAGAGCCAAGCGGTCTAACCACTGAGCCACGGCGTGGCCAAAAAAAGTTCGAAGGTCTATGGAACACAACAAGGCAGGAGTTGATGAGATGAATAGAGAAGTCATATACGGTGGATGACATCACTGCAAAACTTGGAATTGTACATAATGCAGTGCAAGAAATGATTGAAAGCTTAGGTTCCCGAACTGTTTGGGCTCCTTGGGATCCACGTCTATTGACTGACGGTCACAAACCTCAGAGAAGCATCATTCAAAACCTTCGTCAGAGATTTCAAAATAAAGGTAGATGATGATTTTACCGACGAGTATTGAAACAGGCCCTGAAGCTAGTTCACCGGCCTGAAACAAAAGCCTGAGTATGGAACGGAGTTTGTCGTAAGGGTGTTTTCAAACTTGCACCCCGATGGGACAAATGCGTGCAAAAGATGGAGATTATAATGAAAAGTGACCGAAACTCATATAGATTATAAGATCTTTTTTTTTAATGTACGTCTTCCAACGTTGTCATATTGGACGATGAATGAAATGGGTGACATGATGCTCAAATGATTCCGAGGTCCATGGAGCTTAGAGCTACCCCGACATTCGTCTTTAAGGATAACAGAAAACCCCAGGAAAAAACCTTATCCAGGTAACTCACCCTGACCGAGATACGAACTATAAGATTTGCTTGGCTTCTCTACAAAAATAAAGAACAAACCTTTTAAAAAATATTTGCTCACGACTTTCAGTATAGCTCTGGTATACAGTCAAAGCAACGAACGCCCGCCTCAGTAGCGTGGTGGTAGCATGTCTGCCTCACGTTCAAGGGGTCCCGAGTTCTAATCTCGGTCAGGCTGAGTTACCTAGATAAGGTTTTTTACCGGAGTTTTCCCTTGTCGTTCAAGACGAATGTCAGGTATCATTTGAGCATCATTTCACCCAATTCATTCACCGTCCGATATGACAATGTTGGAGGACGTAAACTGTATGAAAAAAAAAAAAAAAAAACCTTTCTCACGTAAAGAGCTGTGTCTACGAGACTGCGAGATGTTTTGTCGGCAACCATACGAGATGGACAAATGGACAAAACTTACGTCAAAGAACTACACAACTATATGAAACACCAATTCTGCCAATTTAACTATTTTCGTAGCATTAGACGCTTTCGAAATATTCGTTATGAGTTTACATTTTTCCAGTTAGAAAAACATTAGTATTTAAACTTATAGGCCCGCTTCTAAGCCCTATTAACCCGCTGATATGTATTTAATCGCGTTGACTTTCCTTGCCGTTTCCCAAGTTTGCCCAATGTGCGCCTTAGAACGGTGTCAAACAAGCCTTGTGCAATGTAAGAAAAGCCTATAAAAGTGATATATTAACTCTGTGACGTAATATATTTAATTCATTAGGTCATTATGATTAACTTTGACAATTATCTTCGAATAATTAAGATAATGAGAATATGAAATAAGGAAGTATTTTGCATCGCAGAAGAACCTATTCCAGGGTAAGAGCCAATGAGAGGTGATTAGCCACGTAACAGTTAAGTGTTTACAGGGTAATGTTTTATGGAACAGGTCTGAGTTCAACGTTTATCGTAAGTAGCGAAAGTGGACAAAAATAGTTTCTATGTAGGTAGTAAAAAGCTTAAGGGATATCTGTGAATAGATAATGGGCGAATTAAAGCTTGCAGTGTTTTACATAAAGCTTTAGTTTAAACGTCCTTTAGTCATTTATTTACTTCATGGAAGACTTAAACATGCTCTTTTGTTTTACTTGCGTCTCTTGGTTCAGAGAGAGATGGCAGTATTTGAAACGCGACGTTGTGCACATTTTTATTGCAATGATGTACCTTACTGCGGGATTAAAAGCAAATGTGTGGCTACACAAAAAGCGGTAGCTAATTACCACAAGCCAGATCGGTCGACCGAGCTCGTTAAGGGTCACCACTATATCAGCATGCTATGTGGTTAGCATCATGGTTCATAAATAACACGCAACAGGCTTCGGTACTAAACCTAAATGGGAAGACGTTTGGTGCATCAATCCGCCTATCACAGAGCGCAAAGCTTTCTTCACTTGTCACACACATGACTTACACCTCGTCGCTTATCTTGAATTGAATCTTAACCAATTATAATCAATCTACAGTGGAACTTAACTTAACGTACAAGAAATTGTCTTATCCAGGTTTACACGAATGCATTTTCAAATTAAGGGTTTCAAAATAATGCCAGTGTAAGTTTCTGAAAATACTTTTGTAGAGTTCTAAATCATAAATGTCCGAGTTTTGTCTAAACTGGCCAAATATTACAGATTTGTATGTACCTTGTTGAAAATCTGGCATATTTAAGACACCTTGGGACTCAATTTTCAAACTTCCAACATTTCTCTGCTGAACATTTTAAAAATTCAACTGTGTTATTAAAAAGGAAGCTACCAAATTTGAATTAAATCAGATGGATAAGTTTAACTTGTTACTTTATTATTTGAAAAAAAAAAAAATATGCAAAATAACTACAAATTAGGACAACTATTGGGACATTCAAAATGCTTTCTATATAAACTCAGAAATACATCTGTCAAAAACAGTTGAGTTATATGTGTCACTCCGGATTAGGCTCTTAAATTCATCCACTGTTACATGTATTTTAAATACTTAATTTGTTTATTCATTTAAAATCTAATATAATTTTTGTCTTTCTTTTAGCTTATAGTCAATATATTTGTGGTTATGTATGCAAAAGTGTACAGAATTTGGTGAATGTCTTATGCGCCCGGAACGTTTTGAATATACAAAATTATAATTTTGGGAAAAGTGCACTTCAGGGGGAATTTAGATACCCATAACTCTAGCGAAGGGCATTTAAAATATTTGCTAGTGACCCTAAGAGTGCCAAGGCCAAGGAATGCATCTATTATGTAAGAAAAGTTCAATTTTTATTCTTCTTACTGATTTTAGCTCATGCTTCAGTCTTAAGGTGTCGAAAGACTAAACTACGTGGCAAAACAGCTTATACAGAGCAAAAGATTAACGCTCCATCTCCGCGCCCAAACCTCTGCAACCATAGGGCGTCATGAGTGGGGTGCAATAATAGATGGGACGTGGTTAGCGCTCAAGGTCCCTAGCGGGCGGTGAATGTGGTCGTCATTGTCAGGAAAAGGATTTAAGAGCAGAGTGCCGCCGGGGAGAGGGTCGGTAGCCTGATATGATGATGAGGAAGATGATATAAAATGAAGGTACAATTGATGGGACATTTGGTGGAATGAATGGCAGGGGAAACCGGAGAAACCCACCCAGACGCCGCTTCGTGCACCACAAATCCTACAAGCAGTCGCCAGAGAACCGTGTCTACAAAAACCCATGAATTTTCCTCCACATATCAACAGCCTAAGAGTGTTCCGTTAAGTAATCTCTGTCTCTCTCTATCTCACCTTCCTTATGCTTACAACACGATCGTTCTAGTTTGATACATATTATAGAACTACACACCCAATGGGGATGCCTAACTCCACAGGAAGTCGAAGCGAGAGTTAGCTGCTTTTTTAGTGGCTTGGGCGTATCTTGCTGACTAGACTTGTTTGTTTGTTTTTATGAGCTTCTATTTACTTTGGATTATACATATATGTTGTCTGTAAAAACACAAATCAAAACTCGTAGTCAACTGTTCCACTACGCACAGTTCCATGACAAACATTACCGAAAAGGAAAAGTATGTGCTTCCCCATCCCCTTCTTTATTCCTAGAATAAAAGAAGAGGATGCAAGTTCGATTGAATAGATTCTTTCATAATCATAGACATTAATGTTCACCAAAATATAGGTATTTGGTTTGTCTAAATCTGTATAGAAGAACATGAATGTTAAATAATATCATCGACACATTAGCGACCCAGTATCAAAAAATCGGTTTTGGGTTTCTAGAACCCAACTAGGCTTTACATCGAGCCGTGGCGCAGGTAGCGCCATGGGCATCTAGCTCCTTAACTAAATCTTGTTGTTTAGCCACAAAAAAAAAACTATATTAAGACACCATATAAAAATTAATCCATAATTCGATTTTCAGAAAATGCTAATGCAGCCTTGTGGGGAAGCAAACAGTTGCGAAGTGGGAGATTGTCACTTTCAAATACATGAAGGAAGAAAGAATAATTTCATAGACCAGTATTTTGTGGTGTTGTGTGCTAAGGCATCATGCCTTGTTTCCCTGCCACGGAATGCGACCTGGTATAGGTGCCAATGCTGACCACATCTCCCCGTATCAGTTGGATGATCACCCACCTCTGCCTTACGTATGTGGGCGTGAGGCCGGCAGTCAGGTTGGCAGGCTTTGGCCGATTAGGCCTGCTATGCCACGTTTTTTTAGCAGTATTTTAAATTAAGAGATATTTGTCGGAATGATACGTTACCTCCGTGAACCAAATTTACTAATTTTGAAAGCCAAATGTGCAAAATGGTTACTACATTGTGTTGCTGGAATATTAATTAGATTCTCCCCCGTGAAATACTTTGATTTTACGATTTCACCTCTTTAAACTAAATTTATGTTAATATTTAAACAATTAATAATTACACAGTTATTGGCTTTCAAATACTTTAGACAACCCGCCTCGGTAGCGTAGATGGTAGCGTGTCTGCCTCACGTTCTAGAAGTCCCGAGTTCGAATTTCGGTAAGGGTGAGTTACCTGGATAAGGTTTTTTCCGGGTTTTCCCTTATCCTGAAAGACGAATGTCGGGTAACTCTAGGTTCTGTGAACCCTGGGCTCATTTGAGCAACATTTCACCCATTCCATTCATCGTCCGATATGACTTAACGTCGGAGGACGTAAATTAAAAAAAAAAAAAAGGGACTGTAGACAATAAAATATGCATTTGGATTGTGTTCCTCTATCACCGATGTTATAGTTTCACAAACAAGAACCCTGAGATTTTCATGTTAACATTTTGTTTGTCACAGCTGTGCAAATGTTGGAAAATTCAAGATACTACATAGGTGTCTTTGAGTAGACAAAAAAAAAAAAAAAAAAAAACTGTAATATACAGTAAATACTTATTCGAATTTCCAGACTGGTATGAATGAAATGGGTAAAATGAGTCCAGGGTCCATAGAACTTAGAGTTACCAAACATTAGTCTTTTAGGATAAGAGAAAACCTTGGAAACGTTACTAATGCAGATAACTGGCGCTGATGGGGATTCGAAATCGCGACCTCTTGAAAGTGACGCACACACGTTACCACCTATTCCGGAGAAGCGGGCACCAATTTGTGTAGGATAAATGCTTAAGATATTGTGTTCATTTTTTTTTTTTTTTTTTTTTTTTGAAAAAGAGAGAGGGAATTCCTTCTCCTATTTCCATTATGAAGCATCAATATAGAAATTTGCGCCAGGGAGTGACATGACAGTGCACATCCGGTCGCATGCTTTGGCCCTTACTCGACTGTCGATATCGTTTTTATCGAAAGCAATCATTAGTAAATGTACCTCTATACCAGCTAATAATCATTATTCGATCTACCATTACAAAAACTGTCTGGCGTTTCTTGTAGAGAGAATCGTGGAAATAAAATACCAAGGTATGTTAGTTGTTAAACCAAAATGATGTCAAGAAGTGGCCGCCAGGGTGAGCAGCGGTTCCACGCTCCACTTAACCCGAACACGTCGGCTATAGATGCAGTAATAACAATGTTAATGATGGGTTACACTAAATTGTATTTACTTGGGTTCCTGGAATTTTTTTCCCATGGCTTGCATTATAATTTAATGAAGACTTTCAACGGAAGCTTAAGCGCGATGAAAAAGGCTTCAAGACGAGATTTCTAGGGACACAAAGTTCTATTTGTAATCTGAAACAGAACGAACGTTAATGCATAATGAACATCAATCCCATGGATGAAGATATTATTTAGAAACCATTCCTATGCAGTGGTTATAGACTGACATTTATTTTTATGTACTGGAACAAAATTTCTTCACTTGTTTTCAAAATGAATACGCATAGCCACCACCAGCATTCTGTTGTTCACATAAGCCTTAAACAATTGACTAAGTGTTTACTGCAGTAACACACAATTTAATGTAATAGGTAGGTATCTTGGAGGACAGATTTATAATCTAAATCCTCGATGTAATGGCAATTTTGACTCTATAGTAGGACGATCTGTTCTATTAAAGGCGATCGATGCTACAAGCGACGTTAGTAGACAGTTGTGCTTCATAAATAAAGCAGACAAGTCACCAGTACATCAAGATCTAGACAGCAAATAGGACACTACAAAGCACCTATTACTTTAGCGAGCACAACTGCACTCTATGTATCTGAAGCACTCTGTACGCTGAAGACAAATTTAACGTGTGGAAATTAAATGACCTCAAGAAATGCTGTAGTTTTCTGCGTTTCTTTTGCTTCCTGTTACTATGAAATATTAAATATTTCACGTAGTTTTTATTGTACCTTTTTATTGGACGTGTAAAAATTTAGTTCATCTCTCATTTTGCCTGTCCATCAATGCATCGATAATCCATTTCAATATTTTAGTCTTTAAATCAACTAAGTTCTTGTTTTCTGTATAAATGTCACTTGATATATGAATATGTAGGTATTTATTAAAATAAACGAAAATTATTCAAAGTTACTCAAGAAGCCTATTTAGGAAATAGTATATCGGCGTTTTTTTTTTTTTTAATTTACGCCCTCCAACGTTAACTCATATCGGACGATGAATGAAATGGGTGAAATGGTGCTCAAATGAGTCCGGGGTCCATGGAGCTTAGAGTTACCCGACATTTGTTTACCAGAATAAGGAAAAAACCCGGAAAAACCTTATCCAGGTAACTCACCCTGACCGAGATTCGAACTCGGGACCTCTTGAACGTGAGGCAGACACGCTACCACCTACGCTACCGAGGTGGGCATATCTCCGTTTGTCTAATTATTCCTGTTTGTTTATTAATTTCTTTATACGCTGGAAGAGATCGAAACCTTAAAAGTTCAAGATCCTGTTAATAGTTGGGACTATCTGCCTGGCTAAATTTTGAGTGGCCCAGATTGACGTAAATAGAAATTAACAGCAACAAAAAGAGGAGAAAAAAAACAAAGAAAAGAAAAGAAAACCTTGTCCTTTTATACCAAATACTTCTGCTTCAAACTAATGATATAGTGTACATATTGGAAAATAGTCCATTTTAACTATATTCGCGAATCACCGCTAGTGCTACAGGGTTATTATAGCTTATATATATATATATATATATATATATATATATATATATATATATATTACGTCATCCAACGTTAAGTCATATCAGACGATGAATGGAATGGGTGAAATGATGCTCAAATGAGCCCAGGGTCCATAGAGCATAGTTACCTGACATTCGTTTTTCAGGATAAGGGAAAACACCGGAAAAAAACCTTATCCAGGCAAGACCTCTTGAACGTGAGGTCCCGAGTTCGAATCTCGGTTAGGGTGTTGTAACTAAAATAAAAGAAATGTCTGTTTGGATAATTTTGTTTTAAAATATTCATTATAACTTAATTCAAAGCAGATAAAACCGGATTTAGTAGCACCATTTCTACTTACAGTTGCTTTTTTGATTGTTTATGTTGGTTTTCACAATAATTCGAAATAAATGATTACGTAGGTACATATCTCTACAATAATCTCGTTGCAAATACACGCAAAAACTTCTGCGATTTCAGAAAAATGCAAGTTTTGAGGTTCCTAGATCTCAAAAATAAGCATTTTAAAGAAATATTTTTATTTTTGTGATTACGCTTCCGAGATGTGTATCAGTTATCACTAGTTTTCAATTTTTTGTCCATTTTAGTTCTGTCGCTATTCCTTTATTTCTACTATATGAAAAGCTTACGAGTATATCGACTCACTTTTAAACATCTTAGTTATCGATTTGATTTCCTCTGTATCCCTTGTCCTACCGAAATGTGTAACTGAACTATTTATACGGAAAGTTAATTCAGATTAACGCGAGCTAGATAAATAAGCCTTCGTAGCAATTGTTTGTAGAATATAAATAAAAGTAAATTATAGCGGGTGGAGAAAGTCATTGAATGTAACACATCGGATGTTTGCATTTTGTTATAAGCGTGGCGGCATATCCCTTTGAAATGAAGTTTTTTGCTATGTTCTGCTGTAATGAAATTATGTATGTTGACAAATGAATATATACAATATCTAGTAGTGCTAATATTAATATTAGTCATTCTCAACGATCAATAACAATACTGCAGTTCTAATGTCAAACCATACAACTGACTCAATTCTATATTTTGCTTCAGTATAATTGCTTGGATTGGATTGGATTATGCTAAGGTGGACATCCGGCAGACTTGATCTATTATGCAACGTAAGGAATCCCCAGGAGGAAGGATGAGGTGAGAGGAGACAGAGCGGCCGACACGAGGAGTCACGACAGTGCAGAGAGCGGAGTCCCTAATTTGTACCAGTTGTAGGTAGGCCAGTACAACTGATAACCCACCCACCTTGGCCCGGAGACCGTCCTGTGTTTACCAGGAGCATATCATCCTGTCATGCAACACCGAGACACCCGTCGACACTTCTACCCTGAAAGAGACCACCAGATGAGAGATGATATGAAATGATAATGGAGATGAAATAGATATGAGCAGAGGATCTACCCGAACGTCCGAAGACCTCGGCCTCCTTCTACCCGGGAGCGATAGAAACTCTGGAGCTCTTTCCATAGGTCAATACCTTATTACTTTAAAAAGCCCCACGCCATCGACAACGTCAAGACCCGATGGAAGTGGATACGCCACTTACGCGCGTCAACCCCGCAGGGAAGACTACCGAAAACCTCGATGGGGCCGCTTGGTGATCTAGCAGACCTTCTACTAGCTATGCAGGCTAGTACCCGGGACTTATGAGGCAACCCTCTACCCCCTCCGGGCGGCCCAGGCTTGGCCGGAGGTACCCGATCTCCCGCGGGTGTCGGGAACACACTGCCCCCTCGAGTCCAACCCAATCCGAAAAACACCCCTTCGGGAGGGGCTCGAATGTTCGGAATGGAGATGAAATGGAGGGTCAGGAAATTCGGGGGATGTAACTACCCAACAATGGACCCGGGAAAACTCCCGAAAAAAACCATGGAACAGGTAGGCCAGCCACGGGAATCGAACACGGATCTCCCGTATGCGGACCACAGAGGAAACCACCTGATTCCAAGTTTACCAAACTTAGGTAGTTTCTAGTTGCTTTTCTATCTTCCTTGGGGTCTTTCCAAAATATATTAATATTAAAGGTGTTTTTCTTAGCGTTGTATAAATTTTAAATAACAATTTAGGGTAAATTCGGGTATTTCCGAAAGATCCAGTTACTTCATGATAATTAACATTTCTTCTATCACGGAGGTACTATGACTATTTTTCTGTAAATTTGACAATAGAAGGTACAGACAGGATGTGTATTACTTTCTTGACCTCTTCCTTTGGCCTTGCTGTTGTAGTTGGAATTTATTTCATACCTCATTACAGCTCAGCCAGCAGGTGGTTATAGTTATCCTGTGTGGTTTCAATTTATTGATTATTCGGAGACAACCAGATTCTGGTACCTATATCATTGGTAAATGATAAGTTAACAATATCGCTTTGTAAAATTTAGAATTTCGTTGCTTTTCTGAGTATTTATTCACTTTTATACCTTTACCTTATTTACATGTCATAGTTTTCTGAAGAAATAATTCAGTTTAAATTGTTTTTATAATACAGTTCTTGTAGTAACGTGGTAATTTTTCCCTTTTCAATAGTTTTCCAGTTAAATCCTAACTACGAGGGCTGTTCAATAAAGAATGATCATAATTTTTTTACGGTTATAATTTTTCGCACTAAAATTCAATCTCATTATATTCTGTTAGTTTAATGTGAAACAAACACGTCGTAGTAGTTTCATTGTTGGTACTCCTGGTTCCCGCCTCTGAGAACCAGGTAAGTTCAGACATCTTCAGTATCGCCTACCGCTGCAATGGAGGTAACATGCGAGGAACAATATGCGGCTTTGAAATTCTACTTTCGTCTCAACAAATCTTTAGTTGAGGCCTACACAAATGTTACAGGAGGCCTATGGAGAGTCTGTTCTTCCCTACAGCAAAACTCGAAGGTGTTTTAAAATGTTTAAAGAGGGGAGACAATTTGAAAGGAAGGTGGATCTGGTGCTCCAGTTACTGCTCTTACGGAAGAAAACATCTACACTGCTGTTGCCATTGTGAGAGAGGATCTACAAATTACCTTAAGATCACTTTCTGAGAAACTGAACATTTCATTGAGTGCCACCCACACGTTGGTGACAGAAACATTACACATGAGACGTATTTGTGCGCGATGGGTTCCAAGACTGTTAATTCCCGAACAGAAATACATTCATATGCAGGTCTGCATGCAGTTAAGTTGGTGTTAGAGGATGATCCGGAGTTTCTTTCAAACGTAATCACTACTGATGAAACTTGGCTACATCATTTTGATCCTGAGAGCAAACAGCAAAGCTTAGTGTGGAAATCTCCTTCATCAACAACCCCCAAAAAAGCAAAAGTGGTTGCTTCTGCTGGGAAAGTTATGGTCATCTCATTCTTTGATATCCCTGGAATGGTTTATCAGCATGTTGTACCTGCACACACATCAGTTACTAGATAATACTACAGGGATGTCCTGAAAACATTGGAAGTCCATATCAGGCGGAAAAGACCACATTTCCGTGAAGCAGGTTGGATGCTGCACCACAATAATGCGCGGCCGCATATTGCCAATGTTGTTGCTGAATATCTTGCAAAAATCAATGTGAAGTGCATCCCTCAGCCTCCCTATAGTCCGGATTTAGCTCCATGTGACTTTTTTATATTCTCTAACTTGAAGAAACACCTGCGTGGGAGGCATTATCCATCATCAGAAGCAGTGGTAAAGACTGCTGAGGCGATTTTGAAGGATCTCTCAAAAAATGGTTTCTAGCATGTCCTTGAAGACTGGCAGAAACGCTGGGACAAGTGCATCGCATTCAGGGGAGACTATTTTGAGAAGGACCATCAAAATTATGAGAATGAGTAAAGGTAGGTTGCCAAAAAAAAATGTGATCATTCTTTATTGAACAGCCCTCGTATATATTAATTATGATTAAAATCGTGTGGGGGGTAATGTGAAACTACCCTACGTGCAAATAGAAGTGATTTCTTGAAATCCAGAAAATGCTCTGGTTGGAAAAAGGGGGCAAAAACGGCTAAACGCATAATTTTAAATTATGAGTTATTTAAGGCCGCAGTGCCAGTGAATAATATTTCAGCATTATCTATTATCGGCATAGGTATATAGTATAACAATTTATTTCCCACATAAAAATGAATGTAGGTCGTTAGCGATTCCAGCGGGCAAGCCAATTTCAAGTATGCTTCGACAGTAAATATACCATGCAATAAACCTTGGTGCATTTATGTTGCCGATTTTGTTCCACTCCCTAACATCTATTTATTGCGCCTTCCTCATTTCCGAAATGCAAATGAATACTGCGGAGCTTTAGTGCGGTGAGGTTGGTTAGGCCTCCCGGGGAGACCCGAGATCGATTCCCATTGCGATATACGGGATTCTATCCTGAGCACGTACTTTCCCGATGTAGAGCAGATGGTAACATTTGAGCATCGGGTTACTGTCATACCCGACGATCGTTCAATATGCAGATGTTGAGAGAATAGAAAAAAGAGCGATATTTTATTCATCTGTGAAAACTTGAGACATACTTAACACCACTCCAATTTCCAAACCTGTGTTATATTAAATAAACTAATATTAAATAATGTAGTGGAGCCTGAATAACAATTTTAGATACAGACTAAACACTGCGGCTGTGGGTAATATCGTATGATGTCGCTAAAACATTACGGAGCGCCATCTCATTTCAGCGTGTGACTGACTGTGTTGAAGCTACATTTTCTGCCCGCTGGATTGGAAAGCGAAACCCTATTCTTTGTCTTCCGAGCTTGCTTCACACTTCCGATATTTCCTATGGGAATATGTGGCATAATTGAGGAGCTCAATGGAAAACGGGCGTAACTCGAGAAGATGGATCTTGAGAAAACTGTCCATTGTGGTACAACTTAGCTTACACTAAGCAACAGTAACTAGTTTTGGTCATTTTCTTGTGAACTAAATAATATATTACTATACATATATATATATATATATATATATATATATATATATATACACAACGATATTATACTTTTCTTCCTGCATCTGATACTTCTTCCTTTCAACATATGAAAGGCAATTCGTATTATCTATTACTTTTATTTTTACCTTCTCTACCACTTATCTAGCAGGTAGTGGAAGTCTAATGTTCCACTCATAAATTTGATACAGAAATTTCACCCTGCCTGCCGTGCGAGGGGTCCCGGGTTCGATTCTCGGCTGGGGATGGAAGTTGGAATGAGAGTACGAATGAGTGCTTGATCTACTGATCATGAAATGAAATGTGTAGTGTTTAACACCCACTTTTACTACATACGGCACCGCAGGCGATGACACTCATGATACATGAGATGAAGATGGAGCACCGGTGGAATGAGATGGCGGTAGAAACCGCAGATCCCGGAGAAAACCCGTCCCAGCGCCGTGTTGTCCATCACAATCTCACTTTGCGGTCGCCTGGGATCGAACCCGGGCCGCCTTGGTGAGAGCCAAGCAGTCTAACCACTGAGCCACGGCGCGGCCACTACCAGCAATCCAACGTCTACGAGTTAACACCACCGCCAATAGGCGATGTGTTCCAAAGAACGGCCGATATGACCATTGCAGTTAAAGGATCACCTGAAATAAATAAATAAATTTTGAGACAAATTCCTTGCTTTGTTTTGCTTCTTTTTTTTTTTTTTTTTTTTTAATTAACGTACTCCATAGGTACACCGAAGGATGAATTAAATGGGTGAATTTAGAGTTACCCTACAGTTGTCTTTCAGAAAAAGGCAAAACCCTTATCCAGATAAGTCACCCTGACCGAAATTCGAACTTGGCACCTCTTGATTGTGAGGCAGACACACTACCACAGAGCTTGGTTCAAAATCCGTGTGCGTATAACCCAAACTGTTATATAACTTCAGTAACTTGCAAATTTACTCCAAAACGTTTTTCAGGACAATCCGCATTCTAAATGACCCTTCACATGAAAATCTTAGGACATTTTTGACACACTCAAAAGTTTTTAAGGATTTTTATTAAAATGCGGTATATTTAAGATACTTACACCACAAATAAAATGCATATATTGATTTTCTGAGAATACCTTGAGAATTATAAGAATCCTGAATTGCTTTCAGAAATTTGGTATATAAGAGATATGTAAACTCTTCAAAATACAGAATGTAGCTCTATTTATTAACACAATTTATTTCAAATCTGAGAGATAACCGCTATTATTGGTTTCAGTTTTTCAATACTTCGCCATTTAGCTGTCTTTTCGTGAGTTGGAAACAGTATGAAATTTCAAGGCCTCCATATAGCGATCCGCTTTTGAACATCTTACTATCCATTCGATGTCCTCTATCTCCCTAGTATCTGCAACGGAATGTTAAAGTAATTATGCATTCTATAAATGCTTATCTGAATTAACTTAAAAGAAAACTAAGATTTCCTAAGACTAGGTCGTAGATGCTGCATACAAATATGACAGGGAGGGCGAGAAAGCCATTTGAAAATAACATCATATATGTTAAAACACTGCGCATTCAGTTGTTCCTCGCGATGCCATAGACATGAAATTTCAGGGGCACTGTATTGCGTCCGTTTTTAAACATTTGATTGTAGTTGTTTTCTTTGTAGCTATAATGAAGGGTGGCATGTAACCTATTTATAGAAACGTTTTTCAAAATAAACAAGCCATAGGTAGGTAGAGAAAATCATATAAATGTAATCTAACCATTTTAGTATAGAGAAAACCACAGCGTCTATTTTTTTCGGCTTTAGATTCTTCATGCTTGGCATTCGTTGGAAACTTACAACTGCAACAGAAAAGTTGGAATATGTGAAAAATTCCATTTTGTATATCTGTTGTTTTTAAGTTTTTAAGTCATGTAAGTCAATTAGTGCTCGTTTTTCCCTGTAATGAGCAAACAGAATTTAAAAACCATTTACGAGCTTTGAGAATATGTTTCGGGAGTGGTGTGTATTTTAATTTATTTCGTTTTTGAGGAGATTTATTCATTATGGTAGACTTAAAAGTATTTCTAAAATTAATTAGGATAGTAACTAATTTAATACGTACGGTCAACATTGATATAAGATTAGTAGTAATATAATGTAATGTGGACTAAAGTAGTAAAAACATGGATGACCAAAATTTCTCTCTGACACAGCACTTAGTTCTTTATATCCAGACCACGTTGAACTCGTAAACCTTCTCAGCACACAGTAAAGTACTTCTATTTTGGAATAAAAAGATATACGGGGTGCCGCATTAAAATCCTAGAACTGCAATCCCAGATATTATCGATCTATTCCAAGGACTATTCTGTCCAAGAAGCCTGGCTTTTAGCTGCAATCAGAACTAATGTGTGCATGGAGACCGGGTTCAACCTCAGTACCGCTGTAATTCTCGAGGGTGGTAAAAGCCAACAGGTTAGGAAACATGTTTCACTGCTAGTACTAAACATGTTCATATTGGAAGCCCTGGCACATGTCCAAGTGATGACAAATCTCTGATAATGTATTCTGTAAAGGAATGATGCCTCAAGAATCGAACAATTGGGTGCATGGCATAAAATTGTCTTTATTGTCTTCAGAAATTCGCAAACAATAGAAGGATGTAGACAAAACAATACAAAGACTATTCCTATTTCAAGGTTGTCTAAACGAAGACACCAAAACCTGCTTTGAATTATAATCCCCAGAGTTGTCGATGTGTAGGAAGACCAAAGAATCACCTGCTTCAGAAGGGATTATAAACAAAGGAAAAAAAGTATTCTGATATATTCATCTAGATTCCTACTGCACGGATGTATCTGCAATGTAGAAGTGTAAGCTTTCACACTAATCGAGTTTTCATATGGTGAGATATAACTTATCCATGTCCCAGGGGTATCTAGGATCGATTCCCAGGGCGTGGTCGGAGTTTTATACTATGTTACCATGTTTTGTATAGTTATAACCTTTAAAACAGCAATCCCGTTCACACCGAATGAGTAATTTTTTATCCAGGTTTGAAAAAATGTACTAAACTTCAGGATTACTTTTTAACTTTAGAATAGCTCTTAACCACGCGAAACTGAACAATCAATTACACCAGTTGTTGTGATCATGAAGATATGCACCATCATTTGTTACCAACACTCTTGCAGTTATTATTAAATAATTAATCTTACAGTTAAAAGAAATAATAGTGAACACCTGATTATTCTTAAGTATGGATTAATCATTATAAAATATTTTTACAAACAGACCTTATACACAAATTCCTAACTTTACCTGTATTATTAAAATCAGATGTTTTGTGTATATGAAAGTAACGCTTTTTTAATTAAGTAGCTAGTAAATGTATTTTAAAATCAAACCCAGATTGTAAAATAAGACCTGGAGCTTTCCTGGCGACGAATATGTTGAAGATCTTCTCGGGAAAGCCAAGTGGAATGACCTTTATTGATATTTATGTTACATCCAATTATATATTTTGTGGTTATAACATTTCTTTAATATATCCTGATGATGGGAGAGATGTAGGCTCTAGAAAAGTCGATTTCTAATCGTTCTTTTCACGTAGCTTGTTTCCCGAGATCTCGAACACATTTAGTTGTGTCTCTGCGTTTTAATTGGAAAGTATTAAATTCGCCTAAAAGTTTTGAATGCATAACAATTTCAGCTGTGAGTAGCCACAGCTGTATCTGCCCGCCTCGGTAGCGTAGATGGTAGCGTGTCTACCGGGGTTTTCCCTTTTCCTGATAGACAAATGTCGGGTGGCTCTAGGCTCCATGGACCCCGCACTCATTTGAGCATCACTTCAACCATTTCATTCACCATCCGATATGACTTAACGTTGTAACTTATGACTTAACTGTATCCCACAGTTTTTTTCTATCACAGAACTATTTAAATAACTTAATATCTATACTTAACATATCATCACATAATACGTAGCATTATACTATTCCTAAAAATCCATTCTTTATTGCTCGTTGGGTTACGAAATATTTTGACTATATTTTGCCTGCATGCTCGACATGGAAAACAAAAGACAACTGTTTGTATATTTACATATAACAGTTTCGTTGCCAATAAACCTGCGGGAATAAAGAAAAAAGATGCTTTATGGCATCTGTTTGACTGGACTATGCACGGGAGATACAACAACGAATATCTCCAAAAAGGCTAAAGGTATGAGCAAGTTTTTGTGAGATAAAATTTGAACGAGCTCCGTTTTCTGTGGAATAAGTTGTGTTTATTTCTTATGTTTATGAGATATTCATAATTTAGAATAAGGAGGGCTTCAGAAGAATTTGCAGAAAAATTCAAAATATAAATGCTATTAGCCAAGCAAGTTAAGCCGCCTCGGTAGCGTAGACGGTAGAGAGTCTGCCTCACGTCCAAGAGGTCCCGAGCTCGAATCTCGGTCAGGGTGAGTTACCTGGATAAGTTTTTTTCCGGGGTTTTACGTTATGTTGAAAGACGAAAGTCATTTGAGCATCATTTCACGAATTCCATTCATCGTCCGATATGCCTTAACGTTGGAGGACGTAAATGACAAAAAAAAAATCAAGTTAAGCTATTTTAACGTGGAATTTTAATAAAAATCGTTAAAAAAATGTTTGGAAATTATTAAAAAACGGGGTTTTCATGTGCAGGGCAGTTTGGTGTTGGGAATATTCTGGTAAATCTTGGCCAAATAGCGTCTTTGGATTTAGTATTTATCCTATTCTTCATTTTTGGGTACTCTTTTTCTCCCACTTTTTCCTATCTCTAACTCTCTAAGTAGCGGATCTCAAAACAAGCCTTTAGTGAAATGTGTAGCTCGTATACAATATTTTCTCTACCTACTTATAGATAAGTGGCCGAGGAAGTATTAGTAGGAAGGGAGTATATAAGTTTTACTAGCGCAGGTTTTCTAAAGCTTGAGGGAATGTCACGTAAAAATACTGACTTCATTATAAAAACTGTGAAAGCATCCCGCATGGAATTGAGGATTTTAGGATATGCCACGAACAGGTTTGTTTTAGCTAGTCTCCCGTATTTATAGAAATACTGAGGAAATCTATACTAAAACGAACAAGTTTTTGTCTAAATGAAGTATTTCCAAACGCAATTAGGTATTTGTAAGCTCTGGACTTGAATAAAAACTGTGGCGGTAGAAGGAAATAGTTACCGAAACCCGGTCTCCATCCTATGTGACATATTTGAAAAACTCAGACCACTTTATTCGATCTGATGGAGTGTCGATATGCACGGCGCAGGTGGTCAGAGCAGCTGTCCCCCGGTGAACCTCGGAAAGAGGGTGGGTGGGTGGGTATGGCACGTTTTCCTTCAGAATAAATATACAGGGCGTGTCACTACATCCCTAGCTTGCCGAAATGCCGCAACACTTGCTCCTCAGAAACCTTATGTATGCGTTAGGTATATGTCTAACGTTAATTGTAATTTACCAGCTTGTGTTTTGTAGTAGGTAGTAAGGTCACCGACTTTCGAATATATCCTTAAGAAACGTAAAACATACGGAAAAATAGTTTTTGACTCAAGAATGAGAGAGAGAGCATATGCTAACTTCGTAACTAGTCCGTATAACAGCTGCCTGTCCAAGTAGAGGCCTCGGGTTCGATTCACGGTTGTTTATCGCGGGTAATTTATCTCAAGCTTCCTCAGAATCTGAAGGTATAAATGAAACAATGTGATGTCATGTATAAAACCCAACAACTACATAGAAGTAAAACCACTGGTCACAATAGGACCATTGTACTTAACAAGAAATGACCGCCTCGGTAGCGTAGATGGTAGCGTGTCTACCTCACGTTCAAGAGGTCCCGAGTTCGAATCTCTGTCAGGGTGAGTTACCTGGATAAGGTTTTCCCGGGGTTTTCCCTTGTCCTGAAAGACGAATGTCGGGTGACTCTAAGCTCCATGGGCCCCGGACTCATTTGAGCATCAATTCACCCATTTCATTCATCGTCCGATATTACAACGTTGGAGGACGTAAATTAAAAAAAAGTCGAGGGGTTAGTGAAGAAGCTAAGTATATTAATTTTTGTCCAAAATTCTCTATTGACCTCGGTTAAAAACGCTTTATATAAGACATGTTTCATTTTATTTCCTTAATTTAGGTTTTCTTTTCTGTCGCTCTTATACGAGATATAGCTATATTCTCCTATATACAGTCTATTTCATAATTAGATTGTCATCGCAACTAAGATGCAAAATCAGCTCCTATCATGTGATTTACTCCACCTGAAGAAGATATTCCGATATCTCTGATTAGCTAAAGTTAGATATAAATCAATTCCTACTAGATGGAATCGGGATAACAACGAATTCTACTCCAGCTGATAGAGAACACGCCCTAAATTCTAACTGCGATCTAAAACGTCACGTTTTACAACCACCTCTGTCACCGATTCTCACCTTAATGTATTAGCTGTCACAAACTAGAACGATTTCGTTGTAAACATATAGGAGGGTACAAAGAGAGAGACAGGGGTATTAAACGGAAAGTACTTAGGCTGCTAATTCGGAAGGATTCGTAGAGGAGTTCCCGGTGGAAGGAAAAGTAATATGCAGTTAATTTTAACCAAGGACAATGGTATGTTTTTCGTTGACGAGTGATTCACAGTAAAAATGGCGGTTGTCCTTTTATTTCATATTCTAGTGTTTCTTATCCCTTGTTAGTCAATCAATTCTCTTAAATCATGCTTCTTTTTATAGACTTTTACTTAGCTTTATCACACTTATCCCAATTAAAGCATAATTATCCATCCATATGTTTTCATGTGGGCATGTAACTTAATTTTTATGAAAAGTGGTTTTGATGTTCATACTTTTATTAATATATATTTAAATTAGAGCGCAGAATTTATGTAAATCTATTTTCTGTACTGTAAAGATTCAGCCTTTGGGAATCCGTAGTTCGAAACTTGAAAGCAAACAAGGAGAAAATGTATGCTATTTTCGTTTATAAAAATAAGAATATTGCTAATGCCGATTAACCAACTGTATTTTTTTAAAAATATAGCAACGTCAATATTTAAACGAATGTATAAGTAAAGGATAGGTAAATATATCTTGGAGAAAAATGTAATACAAAAGTGTAGCTTGGCTAACTAACAATAAAGCCTTTGTACAGGGTGTCATGATTCTATTTATATTTCATTTTTAATCAAAATATTAATGTTTGTAACACGCGTGCCTTGGGTTCGGCTGGTTTGGCGCTAGTTACCTCACGCGCGACACCTATCGCTCGCTGTTAGTACTAACTGTGATTGCAACTCCATGCCTGCTCTCCAACTTCCTTAACCAACTGTATTAAATGATCGAAACAAAAGCTAAACGTTATTGGCGTCGCATAATTCTGGACAACGAACAATTGCCAGTGATGTGTTTGCATGTAGGATTTGTTCCTTTGCTATGTTGTGTCTAACGAACGTCATTCATACAGCCGTGTGCAACTCCGGAGCGGTAAATACCAAATCTGCATTAAACAGACAATTTGAAATTCAAGCAGGTCACTCCAATCCTTTGGAGTGATTTCTGTTAATGTTATAGGTAACATTATAAGTTAAAAAAAAACTGCCTGATCTAAGTATGCACATTTAGTATGCACCGTAATGGCGAAAACAATTTTCCCTACGGAGGTTTCATCGTTTGTGACATTTTTATTAAACTGTATCTGGAGATTAAAATTGCGTATTGCTACGCGTTTATTATTTTAGTAACATCTGTTATGTGCCTATAATATCTATATGCATTAGTTAACCAGGTATTCAGAGTTATTTCTGCTTGTGACAGTGCAGAATTCAAAGTTTAACAGTAAAATGCTTATAATCTACACCAGAATTAATTCTTCTAATTACAGATGTTTAGTTGTACATAATTTCCGCAACGACTTGTCATTTTCCATAATTCTATAATTAAAATATGTAAATACCTATCGACTTTTTGGAGGGTACACCTAATGGATGTATTTGTTATATTTGTTTACCGCTTAAAGGACCTGTAAAGTGACTATTTTAGGAATATATGAGCTATATACATCTTTAGAGCTTTGCGGTGTTAATTGCTCCATCTTCTGTAATAATCATCTAATCATCATCATCGGCTTCCGATAAACATTCGAAATCGTTTTCCTGTGGTCCCTGGAGAGGCATCTTAGGAAGAAATGCAGATGTATTAAAGTGTCTTTCAGTTGATCGGAAGCCTATATTTTTATTTATCTAAAAGCTTCCATTAACTTTTATTTAGTAAGTACCTACAATCTAATCAGAAATTATATGAATATGCAACTGTCTATATATTTGAGTGTCCACCGGAAAGTAGACGTTAAAACGAAAAAGAAGCACTTGCAGTATTAATCATTATTAATCATTTCTAGATATATTTTTTACGTTTAAATTTTCCTAGTTCGATGTATTAAAATTTAGAATTGTTTCGTACAAATATGCATTTATTACCAGCCTTTAACTCCAATGGTCATATCGGCGGCCGTTTTTAATCATTAGACCACGCACACTTTCATTCATATTTCCAAACTCTGGGGAAGATCAGGAATTATCTTGGCCGGAGAAAAATCCCGACCCCCACCACCGGGAATCGAACCCCGAACCCCTAGCACGGCAGGCAGGTGCCCTACCGACTTAGCTACGGGGCCAGCCACTTATTAGTTGATCTGTTTGGAAGTTAAGTTTGTTCCGTAGTAAAACAAAAGAATGGTGCTAGAACGTATTATTGACAGCAATTATTTTTTTAACATTACATTGACGCAGAATCATTCTCAGAGGCAGACTTTCTAGTCCATCAATTATTTAGTAACACAAAATGTAATTCTAAGAATATCGTTTATTAGCAATAATATTAAAATAAACAGGCATAACTGGAAGGTGCTTGTAGGTTTAAGCTGTTAAATTCTCGTTTTCGTCCGCTATTACTCTCCTTTAAGTTGGTATCAAACAAATGGTAACATGAAGAGCACATACCGGAACTTCATTTGTTTTCGCTCGCCTAGGAGGAACAAGAACATGCATAAAACAAGTTTGGAACAATACCTACCACGATAATATCGCGCACAGCTTATCGCGATCTAAACGGAGCATGGAAGTAGCCAATGGAAACGCGCCTTAAAACAAATGAATTTGAACACCTCCACCAAAGCCTTCTTTAGCGTTCTTCTCTGTACGCATTTCAAGTTGCGAAGTTTATAAGGAGAAAACTTTTAAAGTACAGGGATTAAATGGCAAACAAGCTTTATTTTCCGTTACAAATTAAAGTCGGCGTCGAACTTTGGAACTATCCTCAAAATGCGTCAATAAACCTGTTGGTTTATATCCCATAGTTTTAAAATAAATATAATCAACAGAGTTTGCATTATACCTAATGTTCATCGTCCATTTATGGGTTCAATTCAGTATTTTATTGATCAATGTTGTCTATAGAAGCCAAATTGAAGAGTATACGTAAATGTCTGTGAACGTAAACTTATTTGAAACGGGATATGAGTGTTACTTAGATATTCACTTTAAAATTTCCGTATTATTGAAACAAAATTACAAAGTTTCTCAAAGCGAACTCGCTTCTCCTTCAAAATGTTTATGCCTGAACGTCAAAATCCTTAACTGAATAAGCGTTATGAACATTTCTGTCTCCTCCAAAGAGGAAGGTAACACTTAAAATCCATATGCCAGTGTAAAAAAAAAGAAATACGTGCTCCTGTTTTTATTTTTATTTTTATTTTTAACACTTAATTGCAGGCCTATACTGTTCAACTGCTGGGTAGTATTCTTTGTATAGACATAAGTTTATTCCTAGCACCATACCTTTGTCGATATGCTTAAAAATATCAAAGCATTTATAATCCTTTCAATACATCAACACCCAATCAAGGAAATAAAATACGCAAGAAAGTATACTTCAACAAAATACAATTTAAATCACTAGCAGCTAAGATTTCACAGGGGGCCCCTATAAATTTTTAAGTATCCAGAAATAGATGCTAAAATGTTTTCGCGATTAATGTCTGCTTATACGCAAAATTTGGAACGAAACACGAAAATATAACTTTTAAGTGGTTTGCATTAAGTAGTTTTATTCGCTGATGAAGGTCTATGTACTTCCAGTTCAGTAATTGTTTCATTTTTGTTAGTTTTAACGATGGTTTTCCTGGAGAAGCGATGTTACTGTTTTTAATACTGCAATAGTGGCAGTATTATGTTTATAATACAAAGATAGAGTACAATAAATATGCAGAAAGCAAGAAATTTAAATTCTGCAACAATTTTTAAAGCAATTTTTGATTTCTTTATTTCTGATAAGGATGAAGTTAAATCTGACATTATTTTTGAATTTTTTGCACTGTAATCTGGCTCAAATTAGAGGTATCCTGTTGTAAAATATATAGGAGGTGAGAAAAGTAGAGACTGGACGCTCTTAGCTACTGATTTTAAAAGGAAAATTCATGTTCTATCAGAGAACGTAAGAAGTTCAATAACTATTCCCGACAATCACTGACTTTATGGAACTAAAATGCCAATAATTCGGTACGCCATGTTTAGCAACTCTTGTACTGTGCAAAATACTTACAATAACAACTAAAACTTTAACCTGGAAGCGAGGAAATAGCGATATTACGCTTAAGATACGCTTTTACATAGGATTTGTCGCGAAAACTGTAAACAGATAGGTAAATAAAATCAACAAAGAGCTTTTATTTTTCAAATAATATCTACATTTTAATACTATATGAAGTTAAACATTACTTGCAAATTTTAATAAATGTGTAGCGGTGTAAAAATGGATGTTATAGACATCGGTGCGTGAGGGTTAAAACATGTAATTTTTAGTAAAACCATTAAACGATTATAACGCGATCACAAATCCATTCTGCGGTTAATATGAAAATGCTGCTACTTCGTACTGAACGTTATTGATTCAGAACGTGAGTTTTTGTGTCGTTTGTTACATCTCTCTTGTAATACACCTCACAACTGTCGCTCCTGTTCGTATTAGTGGCTATTCTGTGGCAAATAATACACCATTAAACAAAAGCAATTCAGCGCTCGCAACTTTTCAGATGTTTGATCCCTTTATTCCCGTTTAACCACTAAACGAAACTTTCGCTGAACCTATCATGTCTTTTATACTCTAGGGTTCATTATTTTTTATACTTATTCCAAATGTCCTTACGTTTTCCATTTATGTAACGAAAATAAACATTAGTATTTACAATTATATGTTTACTCTATGTGCATTTAACCTTCTGCTCCTTGGGTGTTGTAGATGACAAGAAAAGAACATTTCACGTTCATTTGTCAAGTTTTACAACGGCGGTTTAACCAAATCTTTAGCTTACATAGTTCATTGGTATGATAGTGACGTGCATATATAAAACGGCACTTGATTCATTATCTGCATTTTCGCGTTAATAATTTTAAATTTTTTTATTATGGAGCATCTTTTTGGAAAAATGTAAAAGTTAACGTAGAAGCTGTTCATTTGCGACCTAATCTATGGTGCTTTAACAAAATTATAGGGACCTGGAATTCGGTGGGTAATAAATTCCGGAAACTAAATCTATAAAAGGGGATTAAACCAAAATTTTATGTGTATTTCTTTCAAATATCGCTTCAAACGGAAAGAACACCAATATAATTCGATTTTTAGAATCTTGTGGTCTTATCCTAAATATTTAAAATACCACAACGCTCTATAAAAGTAGATTAAACCAAAATTTTACGTGTTTTTCTTTCAAATATCGCTTCAAACGGAAAGAACACCAATATAATTCGATTTTTAGGATCTTCTGGTCTTATCCTAAATATTTAAAATACCATAACGCTCTATAAAAGTGGATTAAACCAAAATTTTACGTGTATTTCTTTCATATATCGCTTCAAACGGAAATAACACCAATATAATTCGATTTTTAGAATCTTGTGGTCTTATCCTAAATATTTAAAATACCATAACGCTCTATAAAAGTGGATTAAACCAAAATTTTACGTGTATTTCTTTCATATATCGCTTCAAACGGAAATAACACCAATATAATTAGATTTTTAGAATCTTGTGGTCTTATCCTAAATATTTAAAATACCATAACGCTCTATAAAAGTGGATTAAACCAAAATTTTACGTGTATTTCTTTCATATATCGCTTCAAACGGAAATAACACCAATATAATTCGATTTTTAGAATCTTGTGGTCTTATCCTAAATATTTAAAATACCATAACGCTCTATAAAAGTGGATTAAACCAAAATTTTACGTGTATTTCTTTCAAATATCGCTTCAAAAGGAAAGAACACCAATATAATTCGATTTTTAGGATCTTCTGGTCTTTTCCTAAATATTTAAAATACCATAACGCACAAAATTTAAATTTACCTTTACTCCAATACATGAACGAATTCGAGATCGCGTAATTTGCTAAATTCTACTCTATGGCATTATTAAGATTTCTGTGCTAGATATTTTGCGATAAAAAGAATCACACATTACAATGCCATATAAATCCGAAAGTCGAAATAGTGCTTCTGTGAATAAAATCGGGGCACTGCCCAATTCTCCACTCCATACAGCAACTTAAAATACGTTAAATTACTCCTTCACCAACGAAACTTACGGAAACTGACGTGGTTTTGCGACTCATGGCAATTTAGGTAATCAAATTTGTGATCTACTTGCACTTATCGCACGTTTATTTTTCTCAAAAAGAAAGACGCCGCTGACGAGCGATTATTCGGCACACTTTAGGCACATCTGTTATGCCTCAGTCCGTATCTTTAACACAATAATAAGGCGACGACAGGAAGCTAACGATAAAAACCTTATGATGTCATTGTCAGTTTGTGCTATAACGATAGGGTCCCAGTTGTCATGTTATTTAACGCTTTATCACAACTTCTGCGCATCAATGCAATGGCCAGACTAAATTGTAATTTTATCACGGCCGCAGCTTGATGCTAAACAGAACTTTCGAAGTTCACAGGATGCTCAAAAGTTGCAATTTGAACCATCGGAAGTGCATGAGATCGTGTTACATGAACTCAAAGGTTGCAATTTAAACTTGTAGCTCGCGGGATCGTATTACATGAGCTTTAATGTTGCAATTTTGCTTGAATATATGAACTATAATGAGATTATCTATGCACATTTCTTGCTTTCTGCAATCAAACTTTATTTGGGAGATAATAGGGTAGAAATTAGAGGTACTCACCCCAGCCATTGGGCACTTTCCGTCCAGAATAGGCCCTGAAATGTAGTCCATGTTCCTATATTTGATGCTGCCATTGAAACACATGTGAATGTTCTCGTTGAACTTTGCCTCTATGTCTTGCAGACTATAGACACAAACCGCAGAGCGAGATTGAGGTTCATTGGTGATCCCACGACTAGGACCAAAGACTCCCACCAAGACGGGATCTCTCGTCTTGATGCCCAAACTCATGGCAAGGTCGTCACTAGCCTCCGTCACTTTCGCGTCCTGGATCAGGTTGTAGCTGACCACAGAGCCGCCTGCGCTTGCACTAGGATCCCGCACTAGACACTGTAACGTCACTTCAGTGTAACTGTCATAGTTGGCATCGTTGATGCATGTCCTGGCCAAACGAGAGACGTAACCGAGCTCCTCCTGGCCTTGGAGAGGCGACTGTTTCTGCACGATGACGAAGTAGGCGAACTCGCTCGCATTGAAACCATACACGTACTTGACGAGGAAGTGGTCCCGGTACTTTACGTCTATACGGACGAGTGACTGCTTGGAAAACGTGAGTTCAGCAAATTCCAGGTTGTAGAGGTTGCGACTGGAAATGGCCGGTACGTCGTGTCTATACTCTCCGTTGTTGGTGAACGTCGTCCCCACATAGAGCACGTTGGACCTGCCCCAAGGGTTATAGTGCTCTGGACCAATGAAAGCGTAGGTGGAAGCTAATTCGTCGTTGGCGGCAATGCTGATGGGGATGAAATCCGGCGGTAGCGAGATGTTTGCCATTTTAAACTTGTCACAAGCCCCCTGCCTAAGAGAGCCGCACGCTATTAGGGTCCTAGATTCCGGATCTATGACCAACACTTTGTTTACGTTATCCATGAGGGTGGTTTGAATCTCGGGGGTGTTGCAGCCCATTGCGTGACACTGAGGACTATCTTTGAGAGGTCCTGTAACGACAACTTCTTCCACTCTGAGGCTGGAATCCAACTGGAATAGTCTGTTCACAGCACCCGCGTAAACACGACCGGTACTTCTGTCCAACACGAGATGAGAAAATCGCACGTCACTGCTTTCCGACGTTGGAGGAAAATGTGCATAGATGTGTCGAATGGCAGGAGTAGGGGATTCTCCGGTTCGCTGCGGTGGAGGAGGTCCAGTACCCCCGTTGTCTGCACCCTCGCTACCACTGCCGACCGCCAGGCCGATCAAGCTCAGCATCACCAGGGCTACCAGGATGCCCATTGTTGGTAGCAGCGCTGTTTAGACACCTAGTACACGAAGTTCCTCATCATCACCAAACCTGTAACAATAACAATTTCAAATTTTAGTCTTACTGCCTTTCACAATAAAACATTATTGCAATATCACCCAAACAATTGTATCAATATCAATAATTAAAAATATAACATATTGAAACGTTAGAAAAACAAACAAAAACCTAAAGTATAATCTACACATTAGTAAATATATAATATGATTGTTCCACGGTAAAACATCTAACTTTATTTTACTTGCCATAAAATAATGCCCAAAACATGCTACGGTCGTTTCCCGCGAATAATATAACCATTGTTGAATTCCCGCCGAGGAGCGAACTTTGCGCTTCAAGTCCGAAAGCGGAGAACACCCTGCCTCTTCCACACTTGCAAGCGACTCGTTCGCGACTGCGAGAGAACTCATCGGGCAAGTCCGACACCGACCCGCCAGCTTACTCCCTCTATGATGCGCGCGCAGCAGGCAAAGACGCAGCTTCAAGGTAATGTGAGTGAACGATTCCAACAGAATCACAAGTCGCAAGTTGGTGTGAGGCAGTCTCCCAGCAGTGGTGATGCGTTTACGTACTTTCGAGATCTAGATTTTCATTACGAGATGCGTTAATGCAGATCGGAACTACATTTTCATTTAGAGATGACTTAACGTACTTACTTCTCGATCTAGATTGCATTATTGAGGGATTTAACGTAGAATGAGATCAAGATTTTCATTACGAGATATTGCCGCAGCATCACAGAAGGCACGTAACCTGCTAGTGCCATCTACTCGTAGGAGCTAATAATTTCATTGCGCCCTTTTCTGTCCAACAATTGGGCAACGAATAACTAAATAAAATAAACTGAAATTAATTTTGCCAAACAGGTTAATTTAACTTAGTTTTTTCATTTAATACTTTCCGCTAGGGAGCATAGTTTCACTCCTGCGGTAAACATCGTCTCAGATTGTCCGCTATAAGCAGCCCACCTCCACGAGATCTGCCTTCTATTATGGAGGACGCGACTTCGAATTCCGGTTGGAAGAACTGTCTTTCCTAAACATTTCGATATCAACATAAATTTCTAGGTAACTCTAAATTAAACGTCCCTTACTCATTTTGAGCATAATCATGCATTTCTTTTATAGTTACGGCTGGCTTCAGTTGTTGAAAGAGACCTAAAAAATTGCAAATAAAATAAAATTCCTACACATACGTCACGAGATTAAGTGCTAGGCTGCCCGTCTCTGTAGCGCGTCTGTCTCATGTTCAACAGGTCCCGAATTCGAATCTCGGTTAGGAGTTACCTGGATAAGGTTTTTCCGGGGTTTTCCCTTATCCTGAAAGATGAATGTCGGGTAACTCTACGCTCTATCATTTCACCCATTTCATTTATCGTTCGATAAGGCCCAAATGACCTTGTTGTCGACGGGCCCTAAAACACTACACACTCACTCACTCGTCCGATATGACTGAAGGTTGGAGGACGTCAATTTAAAAAAAAAAGTGCTGAGCTAAGGTAGATGTTGGTGTTTGAATTAAATACTATTAAAATATTTAGAACGTAACAAACAGAACTGTTAACACCATGCCAAAAAAATTGAAGATATAGAGTAAATTAAATTCGATTTTTTGCTTTCTATATTTCTACCATCCTTTCTGTCTTGATCTATTTGAATCTTTATACCTTTTTGTTAGTTGCCATAACATATTTCAGAATTCGATTAATGGTTGTCAAAAATATGTTATGTAAAATCTATTTTACCATTGAGAATTGACACAAACTAGACACAATAATGTATATATTCTGGTTACACAAAAATGGTTGTTAGAATAACTCGTTGACTAAATTATTCTATTCGTTACAAAACACAAACCTGGCCATCTTACGGATACATATCTATAACGTAAGCAAGCTCAACATTTTTGTCGAATTAATTATGATAATTATAAGCGTATATACCTAATTATTGCACAGCAGTTTATTTTCCATGACGTATGCTTTAGTTAACATTGTGTGTCGAGATTCTACAGCTCTCCTCGAGTTATTTCGTTGCCTCTCTTCCTTAATTTCCAACCTTTATCTCTCTCTCTCTCTCTCTCTCTCTCTCTCTCTCTCTCTCTCTCTCTCTCTCTCTCTCTCTCTCTCTCTCTCTCTCTCTCTCTCTCTCTCTCTATCCTTTCGCTCTCCCTCCCTCTATTTTTTATTTTTTTTATTTTTTTTTATTTGTAATTTACGTCCTCCAAAGTTACCCTCCCTCTATGGATAATAGTAAAGGTTGCTTATTGTAATTTCTTACATATTAATTTTATCGAAATTTTGTAAATAAATCTTGATGAACATTGCAGTTAAAAGCTTTTATGTAGAACTTTAAATTAATTCATAATCACTGCCTTATTGTGAGTTTTTCCTTTTACTCCGCACCCGGTTATAAACTCAGTCCCAGTCTTTACGAGACTATAGATGACGCAGTTTCTAAGAGGGCTCTAAGATATCTTACAATCAAGGTATATAATGATCCTTTCGACTATACTACCTCCCTCTCTCTCCCCCTCCGCCCCTGTCTCCCTCTCTCCGTCTCCCTCACATAGGCGCTGAGCAGTACCAAAGCAGTACCAATTACTAATCAAAAGTATCGCAAAAGGCTAGATTACAATTGTATTATAAGATATAAAGTAACTGCTTAAAGCATTTTCTCTTCACTTCAAAAAATTCTAGCAATTGAATTAATAATCCTCATTTTTAATACGCGTTACATGTTCTGGCATTTCGTTTATTTATATTTTAGAAAGCTGCAACAATATTTTAACTTACTTAGGTGCGGCATTTACAAAGGTAGCTTCTACAGGTGTGGCGTTCATTTTATATGGCTTTAGTTGAGCAATTCATATATGTCACACCGGACAATGTTACTGACATATAATTTAAATTAACGGAGCCCATGAAAAGTGAGACGTTAGTGAGGATTTGTTGAAAATTCACAACACTGACTACCACCTAAGGCAGATCAACTTCCATTTTCACCGCAGTTTCAAATAGGTATGCCGGTTTTTTTTTTTTCCCCCTTTAGTTTACGCCCTCCAACGTTAAGTCATCGGACGGAGAATGAATTAGGTGAAATAATGCTAAAATGAGTCCAGGATACATGGAGCTTAGAGTTACCCGACATTCGTCTTGAAGGATAAGGAAAACCCCGGAAAAAACCTTATCCAGGTAATCCACCCTGATCGAGATTCGAACTCGGGACCTCTTGAACGTGAGACAGACATGCTACAATCTACGCTACCGAGGCGGGCGCCAAACTGTTTGCGCGATTAAATGCGGTCAAAATAATTTTGCACCTAAATATGTATTTTCAACAAAAAAATACAGTAAAAAATAAATTTAGGATATTTTCATGACAGATGAAATTTTCTGACAGTAGCCACAGAAATCCTGTTCATTTTACATGGTTTTTGCACACAGTTCACCTCAAATAACTTTTGTGGCAATAATAATTTTGTACTTATTTTTGTTATTAGTTTTAATTTCTAAATACTTATCCTTTTCTTTTTCATACCATGGCTATGCATGTCATATAGCCACCGATCTTATTGTTATTATCTCTTAAGCCTAGATTCTGTACAAACTTTCAGATCGATTAATTTTTCTTTACATTTACGTCCTCCAACCTTAAGTCATATCGGACGCTGAGGTGAAATAATACTCAAATGAGCCCAGAGGCCGTAGAGCTTAAGGTTACCCAACATTTATCATTAAGAATAAGTTAAAAATCCGGAAAAGAACTTATCCAGGTAACTCATCCTGACCGACATTCGAACTCGCGACCTCTTCAAACGTGAGGCAGACACGCTAGCACCTACGCCACAGAGGCGGGCGACCTCGATTAATATGAAGTGCATGGTAGAATAGAGGTTTTTAAGAGTATTTTGTATACATGTGAGTAGAGAAATTCATGTAGACATGAGATTTTGTTTTAAAAAAAGTTACAGACAGAGAAAGAACGCACCGTGTAAGATGTATCTCACAGAGCAGTTGGTCAAACATCACACGGATGCCATTATTGCGTTTTATTTGACAAGTAGCGGCGGGATTTCTTATTGTAGGCATCGTCCAGTGCCCGACCATTCATCACATATCGCAATATCACAAGCCGAGAATACTTCTGAAAACGCATGACCGATATTAAAAATAAAAAAAGAGAGGCCGGCATAAAAAGTATACAAAATCCAACACGAAGCTACTGCATTGGATGGTGTTCCTGTTAGCGTTTTGGCCTATAATCCGTCTCAAACAGAACGATCCTGTTGTAACCATGTTTACGTACCTCAGTCTCTGTCTATCTCGCCTTCCATGCGTGTGCAACAGGATTGTTCTAATTTGATATAAATTATCACTGTTTCCATCAATTAACAGTCGTCTGGAATGTGTAGGTATTTGAATGTTATATCTGTACTAATCTAAGTTACGGATTATACTTTTAACTTGATTTTTTATACATTTTTATTTCTATATTATGTGATATTTTAAAGTCGTTCCTTCAGTGATTTTTAATTATCCTACCAAATAATTCGTCTGCTCCCTAAACATTTTTAAATTTGAAACCTAAAATGGGAAACTTCCACTAAACATCTTAAATGTGCGATTTTCGATCGTGCAATTGATATCCACGTCATTGCTGTATCCTCTTTTTTTTTTTCATTTATACCCCGCGTTTAACTGCTATGGTCATATCGGCGGCCGTTCTCCTTTGGAACATGCCGAAGGTGTTAACTCGTATTCGTTGGGTTTTTATTTTAATCATTAGATCATGCACATATTCATACTCTCATTCATACTTCAAGACTCCGGGGAAGATGAGGAATTATCTTGGTCAGAGAAAAATCCCCACCTCCACCGACGGGAATCGCCCCCGGGACCCCTAGCACGGCAGGCAGGTGCTCTACCTACTGGGCGACAGGGCCAGCCTGCTGTATCTTATTTATATGCATATAAGAGGTTTGTTATTCATTTCTTCGTGTATTCATTTAAGAAAATCAGATACCTGCTGATTTTCAAAATAAGCTTTCTGCAATCCTATGGAAAGAGGTCTTTCAGTGACAATTTTGAAAAACATTACATTATACCCATACTTTTTTTTTTTTTAAAAAATCTCCTTTTAAAATTGAGGATTTTTGTGAATGCTTTATAGGTACACAGAAATAAATCTATATAGTGGTCATTCCACTTTTGATCATAAAATACAAATACATTAAAGAAAGCAGGTCATATGTAGAACGACCCGAAGTTCTAAAAAAAAAAAGGCAAATCTTTGTCAAACTTTTAAAAACGTAGGCTGAAATTTTCAAAATAGTTTGAAAAAACCTCTCGTGTGAAATATTTGCAATAACGTAAAATGCTGAAGAAAGAAAACAGCTAAGAAAGATGAATCCATTTACCAGGATACTGTTTATTTAAATTACACTGGATGATATTTAAATGTGAACGAGTTCGAAATACAAATAAATTATCAATCTATAGTTTAGCGATTTTTAGAATCGAAAAAAGGAAGTATGGCTATTTGTAAAAGATGTCAAGATATCTGTCAGAGCATTTACTTACGCGACGTGTCTATCTGTGTCGGTAGCTTTAGAGTTTCTTTGTCTATTTAGAAATTTTAGTGACACCAGTTACTCTAGGTTAACATCCATCTAAAAAACATAAGTCTCTTGTACTAGTCCAACACCGGCCGACTGTATAAACCTTTTCTGTATGTATCTACTTTGCTACCCAACTTCGAAAATGCCCGCCTCTGTAGCTTAGGTCTGCCTTAAGTTCAAGAGGTCCGGAGTTCGAATCTGGGTCAGGTGACATCTGGATAAGGTTTTCCATGCGGTTTTCCCTTATCCTGAAAACTGATTGTTAGGTAAGCCTAAGCTCTACAAGCCCTGAACTCATTTGAGCATCGTTTCATTCATCGTCCGATATGACTCAAGATCGGAGGGCGTAAATTTAAAAAGCTTCGAAAAATGTTAATCGTTGAAGTACCAAGACATCCACATTTCTTTGAAATTTTAATTCCATTATTAGGTTACCACAAAACACTGCCCATATCTTTATATTCTGTTGCTGATGGTATAAAACTGCTAATGATTGTCTTTCTCTACCATGTTATAACTTCAGGTACACAGATTCATAGATATCAGGGAGATCACCACAATAGTAACTGTTCATGGGGTAACTCTCCTTAACAGATCATATGGTCCACCATATTATAACTTGAATCCTTTCTTCTAATAAGAAAATAACTTTCTCGCCAACCCATATTCTTTCTTTTGTGCTGTCATTACTACCCCCGAGGCTAACTTCCCACTATAGCCGTCCCTGGTTGAACTCCCGGGTCTTGTTTTTGTTGTGCTTCTGTGTTAAATAGGGGTCCTGCCTACAGCTGTCATTTCTATTCGGTTCTCTTGTTCCCCGTCTGGAAAATACATTCATTCCCAGCTCGACGGCAGTAGCTGCCTGAATATCTTATTGTAAGCAGCCCAGCATTCGTTCAATTGCGGGCGTATGCTACTTGGCTTGTCTCGTACTACAGCAGGGAAATACGCTATTTTGTTCCCGAATTTTAAAGGAGCAATCTTCAATAAAGTTTAGAATATTAATTATCATTTAGCGCCCATGGCCATTTCTTAGATTTCCTGTGTTTGCGGTTCTATGCTTTTAGTTTTGAAAGAAACATAAATCCAGGTGTATAAAGCAGGGATTTCACTTACGGATATGCTTATCAGCTGTTAATTTAAATGAAGTTGGAGATTCTTCTTTTACCCTTTTCCTTTCCACTGGATGAAAAGCTATCATAGATTTCTTACATAGTAATCTTATTCATCCTACTTGGATGTACTAGTAATTTTATTTTCCATTAAGATCATCATTAAATCAGCAAGAGTCCCACAGTCCCATAATGCCTTTCCTTTCAGTGATTTTAGCTGAAAATTATTTCTCATTTTAGGCAGTCAGGCGTGTTGCTATTATTTATTACTAGATTCTAGATTTATTTGTGAAGTACATATGTGTTAAGCATGTCGCACGTGAATGAAATGGGTGAAATTATGCACAAATGCGTCAGCTTAAAGCTACCCGACATTAATCTTTCAGGATAAGAGAAAAAACCTTATAGAGATAACTCAAGCTGACCAATATTTGAACTCGGGACCTTATAAAAGTTGCGCCGTGGCGTAGCGGGTTAAGGCAGCATGCCTTGGTCCCTAGCCCCGGAAAGCGACCCGGATTCGATCCCACCCATGAAGTGCGGATTTTAGGTCCCGGGTATAGGACCGGTGCCCACTCAGCATCGTGAGGAAAGTGAGGAGCTTACTCTAGATAAGCGGACCTGGTCACGAAAACCAACATTCCGGCTGGGGGATGCCGAGATGCTGACCACATCTCCCCGTATCGGTTGGATGATCGTCCACCTCTGCCGTACGTAAGTGGGCGTGAGGCCGGCAGTCGGGTTGGTAGGCCTTGGCCCTCTAAGGGCTGTCGCGCCATGGGTTGAACGTGAGGTAGACACGCTACAGCCTACACTACACTACAGAAACGGATGTATGCGAAGTATGTGTTCTTTATATACACATGAATTTAAAGATATCCAGGAAAGATACACATTTTAAGCCACGCTTTCACAGACAATTTGAACAGTGTTTTGTAATGTAGGTATAATTTCAGGATAAAATGAATATTTGAAGTGTTTAATACAAAATTCGTATTTTATCCTTGAATGCCTTATTAAGTTACAACGCCACCTCTAATAACGACTTAGTAGTACTAAATGACGTCTCTGTAAACTGCAGAAAAATACAGAAATTGATGTGCGTGGGTGTATATGTAGTTTCCCGCATAACTCTGGAACACATAGAGCAACTTCAACTCAGTACATTATGACTTACAATCTGCAAAAGGGGTGACATCCAGATATAATAAAGGGGAACTATATTAGTTTCGAATCCATAGTTAATAGTATCCTTAAGATGAATAGTGACACTCCGGTTTCCCCAACCTAAGCACAGCCTGGGAGCGAGAAGGGGTAATTTGTACAAAAATATCGGTATTAGTGTGGAAGTCAAAATTTCAGGCTTGCTAAGATGAAGCACACTTCCTCCTCAGCTGCCGAAAGCCAGTTTACAAACAGCGGGTCCTAATGTCTGTTCCAGAGTCGTCTAATAATGAATTAGGCAATTACTGAAACAAGATGCCCCAGAGACCTTAGCGTTAGTTCCTGGTAAGAGATTATGACCCGTAATACTATTCTAGGCAGGATCTGAAAACAGCTCCCCATACCTATAGATTAATTATTAATCATATAACTAAACATTTAACACGGTTGTACTGCTTCTGTTGCTTATCACAATCAGATCTGTTACCACCTAACAATGCAATAGAGAATTATACTCACAAAGAAACCCAGACCCTAGTTTCGTATCCTACTGAGGCACCTCGTATTATACACATTTGCGGCCCATAAAACCACGTTTTAAAGGGTATCAGAAACCAACCACCGTGGTGTATAACCCAATTATTAATGTGTTATTTAACTAGGATTTAATTCTTATGAATTCAAAGTGAACAAAACGTCGTTTATAAATAGTACATCCCTTCTCCTTTGTAACTACGATAAGGGTATTGTGAGCTAAGCAGCACGGAGGGAGGGAGTACTTACATCAAATTAATTCAATTACACATATGTCAGCAAAAGCACCGGTAGTCAAATGGGAGGGAACAGAAACGATTCCCCACCCGCTTGCACCTATCCAACCGGAAATCGAAGCCCGGCCGTTCCGCATCTGTTGACGCAATATCCCTCCTTCATTAGAATACAATAATACACTGAACTGCAGATATACCCCTTCAACAGCAAACTGGGATTGATCAAGAGTGATCACATGTCCATTCCTGCGACAAAGGACTTCATGTATTGTTCAATGTACCTAGAGTGGAAAAACAAACTTAGTTAATTCATTTTTAAATACATCACTTTTTAATTATATTTCAGAGCTTATAATTTAGCTATTTCGATCACTGAAGGTCACACCTCAAGAAATAACTGTAGGGAGTAAAATGGATTAACTATATTTTTGGGCTCATTTCATAGCCAGGCTAGGTTTCAGCTTTTGTTTTAAAATTCTAGTTCTAAATTGAGAGAGTTAAGCGCAGAGGTTCTACTCCCATTAGTCCTGGACCCGTAGGACCAAGGACCTGGGGCTCCTTCTACCCGGGAGCGATGGATACTCCGGGGCTCTTTCCATAGGGCAATACCTGATTTCTTAAAAAGTCCCTCCCCTGCTGAGCACAACGTCAAGACGGGATAGAAGTTGATACGCCACTTACGCGTGTCAACTCCGCTGGGAAGACTACCGAAAACCTCGGTGGGGCCGCCTGGTGATCTAGCATACCTTCTACTAGCTCTGCAGGCTAGTACCCGGGACTTATGTGGCAACCCTCTACCCCCTCCGGGCGGCCGTAGCCTGGCCGGAGGTACCCAATTTCCCGTGGGTGTCGGGAACACACTGCCCCCTCGAGTCCAACCCAATCCGAACTCCCCGACGGGAGGGGCTCGGCAGTTCGGCCCGAGGTTACTCTAGTAAAGTCAGAGGTACCACGAGTGCTAAGGGTCCGCAGCGCCCGCACCTCGGCAGCTGAAGGGGACGATCCCCTCCCCTACGGGATCTAAATTGAGAGAACTGCAAAATGAGGTAAATAACTTTTACTAGTGGACTTTAGTAAACCACTCAAAGAGAAACCAGTGTTAAATCATTTAAGATCTGCCAGTTATTATTTTGAAAACTACAGCTAATAGAAAAACAGTGAACTATTATTGACAAGAGAACCTGCAGTCGATTTAGTATACAGAAACTGACATAGCAACCTTATTTCTAATCTCATCATCCCAACGTGTTATCACGGTAGGCAAATATGTGGTGGATTTGTAAATATAGATATGCAAATAAGCCCATACATTAGTCTAATACTTTTTGAACTTAGTTATTTGGAAAGGAAAATTCGGTACCTAAATTTATTGTATACGAAATGAGCATTCTTTTAAACTGTAAACTAACGAATTCTTTCACATTATTATGACCAGTTGCTTAGTTAAGATCCACTTCCCTTAAAGACTTTGTAATTTTTGGGACTGGAAGGAAATTACGATGCCACGAGTAAATGCGTGCTTATAACAAATATATATGGTACTTTATAATCAATATGACACTTAAACCCCTTGTACATGACCAAACTTGCTTTTCGAATAAATAATAATAATAATAATAATAATAATAATAATAATAATAATAATAATAATAATAATAATAATAATAATAATAATAATAATAATAATAATAATAATAATAATAATAATAATAATAATAATAATAATAATAATAATAATAATAATAATAATAATAATAATAATAATAATAATAATAATAATAATAATAATAATAATAATAATAATAATAATAATAATAATAATAATAATAATAATAATAATAATAATAATAATAATAATAATAATAATAATAATAATAATAATAATAATAATAATAATAATAATAATAATAATAATAATAATAATAATAATAATAATAATAATAATAATAATAATAATAATAATAATAATAATAATAATAATAATAATAATAATAATAATAATAATAATAATAATAATAATAATAATAATAATAATAATAATAATAATACAGAAACACTATATGAATGATAAATATAGCTATTTATGGTACAACAGCGCACAGTGTAGTGTCACATAAAATAGGTGTAGGATTTGAAGCTACATACATAGCACTGTGCCTGGAAGAGGGAGCAGTTGGTGGCGACGGGCAATTCAATTAATATTCCAATATCTTTTGCCGGATCTGCAACGAAGTGACGCGAGCATTTCCGCGCGTGGATCAATCTGTCACTCTTTGGAATTTTTTTCCTCTCCTTCTGATTGTAACATTTGCATATTTCCCATGCGATTCCCTCGAAATAATAATTTGAGAACAGAGAGAATGCAAGCGCTCATCCAAGGCAGTTATTTCATCGATGAGAGAAATACATTTCTTAAGATATCGTTTTCAGTAAAGGGGGGGGGGGGGGAAGAGAGAGATGTCAAATTAAGCCTATATCTCTGGAACTGGTGGCTTTGAATCAGCGTAACCAACCCCAAGAGTTCATACCCAATTACGTAGATGCTCTGTGCCATCTAGGCACACAAAAATACCTTCTTCTAAATTCAGTTCTGTCTAGCATTTATTTTTCTTGTTTTAAGTTATTTTTGTTCACCTTTTGTAACTAATTGCTCTTTTCGAATTAAATTCCTCCTTGAGTGATATATGAAATTTCTTTGTCGAAAAATGGGACAGCTAGAGATTAAAAATAATTTCAAACTAAATTGATTCACTTCAATGAATATGTGATGCTTATCAAAATATGTTGTTATCTAAACTTGTAAGACAACATTTTATTACAATCAGGTGCTGAAATTTTCAAGATGTTATTTTTTTATCAAAAAATGAGCTTTTCAAACAATAAAGACATCTTTGGGTACAAAAAGAATTACAAACAGATAGAACGACGCCTTTAAATTACAAATCTGATGTAAATTTCGATACAATAAAAATTTAATTTATTAAATAAATTATATAATTTTGAAAATTATTAAGCTGAATGATTTGGGGAGCTGATATCTGAATGTATTTGTGTTTCAAATGCGAGCACCTTCTCCTTGTTTATCTGAATTAAAGTTTAACTGGAATATAAAACCAATATGTTTTAAAATTTAAAAAGAAAATGAAGATCATTTGGAATAAGTCAAATACTTTTATACAGTCTATGATTGAGATAAAGGAATGTGAGCATGGGGAAACCAACATCTGAACGCGGTGCCTTATATTTTCTAAAATATGAGAACGATTTATGCGTTCGTGAATAGAAACAGCATTTCTTTAACACAATGGATGTTTGATGCAATCAAATACTCCATTTCGCCAAGGCTTGCCAAAAATGTCTAGAACCTGCTGAGACGTTGAAAAGGAGAAGGGAAAACAAACAGAACTTCTCTTTAAGCAGGTCCAATACAGAGCCAAGGAAGCGGAAGAACAGTGACGTCAGCTGCTACGAAACACGGTCTCATCCCCAAAAGAAAGGCTCTGGAATCCACATGCATTCCCTAGAAGGCTAGTTCTAGAGTTTATTTTGCAAACTCAGCGGCAGTTTTTGTTCACTTTGATGAAACCTGGTACAATATTTGCCATTTTGCTACCTGTCACCAGTTGAGTTCTTTTAAAATGCATGATAGGTTTGGGAAAGAAAAGAAGCGAAGTATCATCCATATTCATTTGAAGCGCGCCATCTCTTTTCTTCCAACGAGTATTGTTTTCAAAATGTTATCCGTACAGCTTCTGTGATTTATCTTTCAGCTTCACTGCACAAAGATGGGGGAGTGTCTCACAGTATCGGGCGCCATAGCTTTGTCAAGTTCTTCATAACTTGTGGTTAGCGGGAAACTTAAAATGACATTCTTATATCTATCTTATGACAAAGGTTAATTATTTCTTATGTATAACACTTATTAAACAGAGATTAAAACAGCCAGAACTACAATCTTTGATCGTTTTACATTATTGGTCACTGTCCTTTCCTGAGATATCCTGGTGGTTAGCATTCCTTTTTAAACATAAGCATACCACTTCAGCTCACTTCGTCAATGTTTTACAGAACTCACAGACTAAAACCAAAATATACTCGCGATCCTCACATACAACATGCGTTTATTTACAGCTATCTTCTTCAAATGCCTCCAAACATAACGCACATAATGCCTTCTGTTAACCATTACCTCCACTAAACTCCCGTTTTCTTTCCTTTGCAGTCACCCTCAACGTTTTTGATTTCTTTAAAGCACTTAACTTATGTTCACCTTTCTTCAACTCTCTATCAGAACTTTCTTTTCCCCCACTTTTAATCTCTTCTCTCCAGCGGTGATTTTTTTCTCCTCTAATTGTTTTATGAAAGGTGAAGATGTTAGGAGCTCACTTTTCTGAGTTTTCGATTTCCTCTTCTTCGTCTTCGCTTCAGAGGCATTTGTTAAATGAGAGGTGTTTTCACTAATTCCAATGAAAACGTGTTAAAAATCTAGAAATGACTGGAGAGACCGGAACGATTAAAGAATGACCAGATGTTGAAATTACACCCTGAAAAATATGCGTGGACACTTCCGACGGGCAGATTGGTAAACGTCAGTGGTGATGGAAGTCCAGGTTTAGAAACGATGATTCAATTGAAAGCTGATGAATTGTAAGGGATAAAGGCCAAGATTCTGGAAGTCAGAGCTGATGCAGGTACAATTTAGGTTGAAGGTACCTGCAGTGAGATCTGATGTAGATTCCAATTCTAAAACTGTATTACAGACTAACATTTTTATTAATATTTTCAAAGCTGCGGGGTTTTGTTTGGGTTCAGACTCCCTAAAATGCCCAGCAGGAATGAAACCTGGATTTTAAGGCCAAAATCATGTGCCTGCAACTGTGCTAAGACCATTCTGCAGACTGAAGTGCATACAATGTTGACAAGATCCCCTGCGCTTGGCTGTAGGCACATTTGAAAATTTGTATTACTGAATCAATAAAATAAAGGGAGGAATAATGGCATCATTAGAAGCATTTATATAACCTAGGATCGACACATGACTCTCCACTTACCCCTAACGTGATCTTACTTGTTTCTTTCCACTTTGAGGTAACTTTTACAATGTTGTCATGCGAGAAAACGCCTGTTTCATCACAGCTGTAGCTCTACTTGAGGTGAAATTGTACATAACAAATTTATTATCATTACCATTATTATAAAAATCGATTTATTGCTTGCTGAAACCTCAAGCTCACTGGAGGTTTATAGATTCCAGCTTACTCACACTTCTTTTTTGTAATTTACGTCCTCCAACGTTGAGTCACATCAGACAATGAATGGAATGGATGAAATGATGCTCAAATGAGCCCAGGGTCCATAAAGCCTAGAGTTAACCGACATTCGTCTTGAAGAATAAGGGAAAACTCCGGAAAAAAACGTTATCAGGTAACTCACCCTAACCGAGATTCGAACTCGCGGCCTCTTGAACGTGAGGCAGACATGCTACCGAGGCGGGCAGCTTACTCACAGGGAAGTCAGGATATCTTGACATGAAAGTGTAGTAGACCTGCTTTCCATCAATGTTTTTCTCTGCAAGAATTCGTTTTTCCTCACAAACATTAAATCGCTGTCTAAATCTTTCATGCAATCCATCTGAGACGTCTCACTTTTTCATCAAATTCTTCTTGAGTAGCGCAATGTAGGAATTAAGTTTACGAATCACTCTGATTAATGACCCTCTGTATTCAAGATACATAACGGACTTAGCTGCCTCAATTCAGCGATTTTATTCGAAATGATCTGATAAGCAGCCGTTTCCAAGCAATCTTCATTCCATTTTCCTCTTTCATCTCTTGTCGTTTCCCATTTCATTCTGAAAGGAACTAAGAGAAAAATATATTCCAATAATTAATGTTATATCTGGCCGAATCTATATGACAACTGGATTGTCGGTACATTCTAGTCTCAACGACTTCTATATTTTAGATCAGAAAAAGACAGATTATGAAGATAACTACATCCAATTATGTTGCTATATATAACAGCGTAATGTTTAATATACTATCATATTTGGTCAGTTGTGACTAATAATTTTTACTGCTAAACCTTTGGAAACTCTTTGATGAACTTTACTGAATTGCTATGGTTTGGGCCTCCACATAAAATACTAAAATAAAATTGAAATATGAGAGTTGAAAAATAATTAGTTTTGTAATTATAGTATACTTATAAAACACAATTAGAACCTCAGTGGTTATTTGAACAGTTCTAGCAGAAAAGTATATTTGTAGAACAAGTTGTTCAGTAATGACAGTAGCCATAATTAATTTATCAGTTAAAATATGGAAATAAAAATAAAAAAGTTGAAACTTTTGATGTGTCACAGTGAGAACCAGGAAATAGTTCTACGAAGCATTAGGTAATAGAGACGAATCACAACAAATTAGGAATTGGAACACAATAAAAATGCACAACTACTACCTTGAGATGCGGTAGTGGAGTTTCAGACGTTTGGAAATCTACCAAATGCAGCAACATGGTTCGTTATCAATAAGGCAAGACATAGCAATGACAAAGGAAGCTTATTAATAAAAATTTTTATTGATAAATGATTATGAAAAAATCAATAAGGTGAACTGTGGCAGTGTATAGAAATTTTGACGTTGCGACGTATTGAAGAAACATATTGAGGATATTTGGAATATCTATTTATAGGAGGCTGCGCTTGTTTTACTGATCTTAAGCGAGTTACTCAGTAACAAATTTTTATAACAAATAGATGGAGGCAAACCGCGGTTGGTAAAATACAAACCAGATATTTTTATAACAGAAAAATAGTCATTAGGTGTTTCTTTTTACGTCCTCCAACGTTAAGTCATATCGGACAATGAATGAATTGGATGAAATGATGCGCAAATGAGTCCAGGGTCTCGCACTCATGTGAGACAGACACGCTGCCATCTATGCTACCGAGGCGGGCTCATTAGGTGTAGACAGTATATTTCTTTCTATCGATATTAATATATACATTTGAAGATTTATGCCAATCTGGATATATTAATTTACTTTTTCATATTCTTTCAAATGCTTTTTTTTTTTGTTATTAATGCACTATTTCTTCATGAAAAATGAATAGGTTAATATTTTACAAACTTGAAGACAGTACTATAATAATACATTGTAGCTATTAGAAGATAAACCGTGTGTAATTATGCAATAAATTCTAGTAATAAAACGAAATCCTAAAGGTATCTTTCAATTATTTATTAGTTCTCTATTTTTTTTTAAACTCATACAGTCTTTTTAAAATATTGTGCCTGTAGACTGTATAATTATCACAACAATCTGTTATGCTGTTATATAATAAATAAATGGACGTTAACTTGACACATTTAAATTGGCCACATGGATAGGTAGTTGTCTAATAACGAATTTTATTACCAGTAGTTGGGCTTTTACGTAAAGACTACATCACTAGAGCTTATTTATGCAAATGGGCATCTTTGATCACCGAAAACTGTGGTCAGTAGTCGGAGAATAACTTACGATTCCTTACTTAAATGTTTGAAGTCCTTTATTCCTGTCTTGGGAGTTATTCGGTGTAATTTATCGGCAGTGTTTGGAGCCACTGTCGAACTTAGCCGTTACTTTTATGGCCATAGTCGCGGCAGATGTGTGGAGAACTTCACGCAAGGTCGCCATCTACACGTAAAAGGTACAAACCAACATACTCTCGCTCGCGGTCAAACATTTCGCTTTCGGCACACAACCTCAAGTGCATCTGCGTGTGCGGTCGGCTTCTCATTCTAAACCCACGCGCACATTTTCTTTCAGAAATGGAAACATGTCCACAAATAATGTAAAACACGGCTTTCCTTGCAGTAAACCTAACCTTTAATACAAAAACAATTGCTACACGTTTACATATGACGACTCGTGCAAAAACAAATGAACACAGATAAGTACTTAAAAATATTCAGCCTAATTAAGGAATGGTCAACTCTCATAGCGTATTTAACCCATTTTCAACATGACCAAAATGTACAAATGTCATAGAAACACATAATATGGCATGCAAATTTTATCAAAAGATTATATAACAAATGAGTAATGATTAACTGTAATGTTTGAGACAATAATAACACTTAATAAACCTTTAATGTACCAGCACAAAACTACATAATAATCTAATTCTCTACTCAAAATACCAGATATAATTCCTAATGATAGAAAGCCTTCGTTTAGAAGAAAGAAAAATATTTTTGAAATCTAATTTAAGATCCGTCCCCTAATATTCTTATGCACTTCATTATTAATATGACAAAATTGTCGTTTCTTCGTATTCAATAACTGCATAAAATGCCAAAGATGCAAAATAATTCTGACAAGACGACAGCGAAGAATTATAGTTTCAACTTCAAGTTTAATGTGATGAAATGATCGTTGTAGCCCCAAAAGTAAGTTTATGTTCAAGCATAAATACGAACAAATACCAATCATCAAAGTTATAACAATACAAAATCAATATAAGTATCTAACAAACATGACATTGCCAGGCAAAAAAACATACTTATATGCTTTATCACACGCTAAAGAAAATACATGCATCAAAGTGAGAACTACACTTGCTTTAACTCAAAGTAAGTTTTTATTTTTATTTCAGTAAAAAGTGCATGGAGCAGCGAATCATTCTAAAAAGTGCATGGAGCAGCGAATCATTCTTTTTAAGAGGGCTCTTAACCTATATACCACGCCCAAGAACTTAACGTTTCATACAGAATTGTTTGTTTTAAAAGGTACACGTGAACAAGAGAATACCTTCTCCATCATGTTTACTATAAAAGTTTATTTTACACCTTCTTTTGTTAAGTTGCGCTATGATTCATTAGTAGAACGAAAATTTATTTTTGTACAAGTTTAGTAAGCAGTTTATTAGCAAGTTTCTAACTCGCACAAAATTAACACCTTATGGAGCAGTTTTCTACAAAGAGTGTAAACTGGACAAAAATACCGTATTCCATCGCATAAGACCCCCCCCCCCCCATCGCATATTTCCCTCCCCTATGATTTTTCATCACTAAAAATTATTTATCTATTAAACATCACAACAATCCCTCTCCTGTTTTGTTTTTATTGGAGCGGACTTCAAATGACTTGATAATGGACAACAATCGACGCAGCGGTGCTTGTCACTGACAACAATCGACGCAGCGGTGCTTGTCACTGACAACAATGGACACAGAGATTGCCAGTTTGTTACAAGTCGTCATAATGTCGAAATATTCAAACTACATGGCAAAATTTAAATTAAATGCCAATGCAAACGTGGTGAAAGCTGCGGGAAGACATTTTCTCCGTTGATTGTTATTCAATACGGTATTGTTGGAGACAAAAAGATAAACTCAAGGCTGCAAAGAGAAGCTCCAAATTTTTATTTGGGCCTAAAACAGGAAAATATCCTGAAATTGATGGCGGCGGGATTTCATCAGCTGACTCCAGGAGGCAAAATAAGGAAGCCATCAATACCGACGATGTGCCAGTGGATAATCCGTGCGTGGGAGAAAATTAGTGTCGATATTGTTAAGAAGAGTTTAAAAAAAAACTGGAATTTCTTGTGCCATTGATGGTTTTGAGGACGACAAACTGTGGAGTATACCTATATAACTTTTACATAATACTACATGGTTTCCCTTCCTTCCTGAATTCCTAGAAGCACCACTCGCATAATTCTTTCCCCAATGTTTTCAAACAAATTTTTCGAGAAAAAAAGGGGGGTTTAAGTGATAAAATACGGTAGAGGTTACAGAGTATAGAGGTTTACGTAGGGGACTCAAGTCCCCTGGATGCCTTACACCGTAATAGAGGCATGCTGTGTCATTGTGTTTTTACTTCAATTCTCTTATACCTATAGGTACACTGTATCTTTTAATAAACAGGTAAGCAAAAATGCTATAAAACCGTGTACTGTAGACCCACGACAAGAAGGCAAGCTAGAGGAATGTGTAGCGTAATCAGTTTTTCTGTCCCAACGGTGTTTGTGCTCACCTTCCCAGTATGACAAGGATGGAAGATTCGTTTAAAATACACAAGTGTTGTTACATAACTCACCCATACATAATATTGCCGCGCTGTTCGAACGGTTACCATGGATTTATCTTTGGTAGTAGATACCTCTCAGATAACGCACTGATTACTCCACGTGGAGTGAACATATATCTGTCATTTGTGATTCCTACGAATTTCATTGGCTGAAGTGATGCGTTCATTGGTGCTTAGCACACGAAGGGAAGGTGCGACAGTTCCCCTCTCACTCTTACAAGAGTAACTAGTGCGTTATCTGAGAGGTTTCTGTTAACAAACCATGGTAAACGTTCCAACAGCGCGACTATACCTATAGCTGCGTTTACTGTAACAGACACTAGAACTGGCAGCATGAGTGACTCATATGTACTCTCATACGCTCATTTCCTAGTAAACAGATCCGTTAGCAGAGCAGATAAACAGTTCAAGCCCCTCTGCCCTTCATGCTCCTCTAGCCTTCTGGTCGTGGGCATACAGTACACGATGTGGGATGGCAGAGAACTTAGTGCTTCCTCTTAAAAAATTAAAATCCCATATGATAGATGGCAACACAGATTAAACTAGCTCTTAATTTACTATGTGCATACATTTAGTCCCAGGTAGTTCCTGTAGCTGTAGCGAAGTGAGTGCATAACTTCTAAGTAGATCTCTTCATGACTGGGTTTGAGTTCTAGCTGGGATATATAGTTAATTTTTTTACATAGTCAATACACCTGTTCAATGATCCAATTTAAATCCCCTTAACGTTGATAAACCTTTATAATTGACAAGGGATTTAAGGCATGACTGACTTCATGTGCTTCAGTTATTCCGGAACGACCCTCCCCCAAATGCACACTCTGTGTTCACCCCTGACAGAAGGTCAGTGTGTTTAAATTGTAATCTTCATATAAACTGTTTTAAACTAGAACGATCCTCTTATAAACATATAGAAAGGTGGAGAGATACGTTGCAGTATCTCTTGTCTCTCTCTTCTTCCCCTACCATATGTGTACATACAACAGGATCGCTCGAGTCTGAAACAGTTATAAATAAGTGCAGTGAAATCAGCAAGTGAGAGAAGAAATGCTAATTTGTATAGAATTAAGAATGTCACTTCAATGATGCTGTAAATGGATGAGGAACTTGGTTGCTATTATCGGCATTTCCGCCGGAATCCGACCACAAAGCTCGGGGTTCGTATAATGCGCATCCAAAATTTGTGGCAGGCGAGATCGGTTGAGTTTAAAAGCTTCTTCGCGGAGATGAGTTTTCTTTCGGAATCAAGCAGCGGCGTTGCAAGATGGAATGGAAGATATAACTCACCCAGGCCAGTGACTCACATCCATATTTCAGGTTGTTCCTTCTGGCAAGAGGGAATCTATCTGGTTATCTGCTTCACCAACCGACGACCCCCATGCAAAGCATTTCAAACAAACCCCATGATATGATGAATCACTTGAAACATTCGTTCCCAATTACATACAAGCTAACCGCTGTGCATGAAAGAAAAGAAAACTTCGAGCCGCTTCATTTCCTGTACAAATCGAATTCATGTATCTCGCTATTCAAAAGTCAGCGTAAATAATGGGATATTCTCGACTATCGATGAGTGAGAACTCCTTCAAGTTTAACATAAATCCTTGTGAGCCGTTGCCGAAGCATAAAATAATTCGCGTGTTAGCTTTACATTATATCGCCGGACATCCATCACCTTTGATTGGATTCTGTTTAGCGCTAGATAAAACACGTTCAATTCGTGTGACTGGAAATTATTCTAGAAATGCGGCAACACAACATACACGCATGTTTTTCACGAAACACGTTCCGTGGTTATGAGTGCACGTAAATCTACTGCAAAAGAATTACCTTCGTTTAATGGGAAATCAGTTGCAGTAAACGAAGTGCTGTCGTAAAGCTGAACCATTTTGAGCAATACCCAACATTAGCTCAATCAATTCTCTCCCTCTCTGACTAACAAGGAATGTGTGTGTGTGTGTGTGTGTGTGTGTGTGTGTGTGTGTGTGTGTGTGTGCGTGTGTGTGTGTGTGTGTGTGTGCGTGTGTGTGTGTGTGTGTGCGCGCGTGTGTGTGTGTGTGTGTGTGTGTGTGTGTGTGTGTCGAGAAAAGTAAAATGACTGCGGCACGCTACTGCGATCTTTGTTAATACTTGGCGAAGTGCAGCATTTTGTTATATCTATATGTAAAATTGAAGAAAATAACAACAATAAATTTACCTGTGCCCTCATATGACATCTCTCCTCACTCTTGTACACAACTACACTTAAAATGCGTATTCTTCTATCTACCTCGTGTTAACCGAGTTAAAATTTTGTAAAAATAAGTTTATTATAAATTTTCTTAGGGTAGGCCTGAGCGATAGTCAATTTTTTTTTCTAGTCTGGTCACTATGGAAAGGCTTGGAATCCCTTCTCTTAGTGTTCAGAACACAAAGAAATAAGCGAATAATGACTTAATATTTGGAAAAAGATGTAAGTACTTTAATATTAAAAGCGGTAGCAAGAAATGTTTCAAAATATGTCCACAAAAACAGTCCAAATGATCCAGCTGTCGACGGGCTCTTAAACTCTATACACTCACGTTGCCAAAAAAAGTAAAAACAAAAAAATAAAAAATATAAATAAATTAAAATAACATAATTGTATGCTTTAACGAGATCTTAACTTTTGTGCGGTCAGATTTCGTCTATCTCGTACAGTTTACCAGTTATGCCAAGGTCACCCAGTTTGAAAACGACTTCAGAGGCCATTCAAAGAGAATTCATAAAGATATTTCATTTGTTATGAAAACATCTTAAGTATATGGTATTTTAATCAAAATTGTTAAAACCTATTTTGAGAAAACTAAAATTTTCTTTCTTTTTTATGTAAAGCGTCAACTGCACTCAGAATATTCTTGAAAATACTTAACCGACTTTTCGTTTTTTAATTTTGTTGTTCTCTCTCTCTCTCTCTCTCTCTCTCTCTCTCTCTCTCTCTCTCTCTCTCTCTCTCTCTCTCTCTCTCTCACACACACACACACACACACACACACACACACACACACACACACACACACATGCCCGCCTCGGTAGCGTACCTGGTAGCATGTCTGCCTGACGTTCAAGAGGTCCAGAGTTCGAATCTCGGTCAGGGCGAGTTACCTGGATAAGGTTTATTCCGGGGTTTTCCCTTATCCATAAAGATGAATGACGTAGCTCTAAGCTCCATGGACCCTGGACACATTTGAGCATCATTTCACCCATTTTATTCACCGTCCGACGTGACTTAACGTTGGAGGACGTAAAATAAACACACACACACACACACACACACACACACACACACACACACACACACACACACACACACACACACACGCACAATATAAGGGTAAATAAATAATTATATACACTCAAACTTCATGCTATTCAAAGAATATTCACATCACTCCTCGGCCGGGAATAGACTTCACATCCTTTTGCATACTCGCTACGATTATCGATCACTCCCAAAGGATTATAATTTTATTTCCACCTTTATCTACTTAAAACCACAGAGGCACATTATAAGGTGCTTTGTCAACATTAGAACTTCTTCGGGCGTAGGTATATGTTCCGCTTTACTAGATCAGGAGTGGCTAACTCTCAAATGACATACAAGTACCGCATAATTACAGTAGCAGGTATTTAGATGACGCAACAAAATTAATTAGTATACTTATCTTACAAAGGCACAAATAAAAGACACAAGGATGTAAATTACAGCACATGCATATACAGAGCGTTCAATGCGTCGTACACTTCACTAGACAGATCTTAAACTTAGCCACAAAATCAAAGATTTTACACGACCTAAAATTACCTTGGGCAAGATGTTGTAATCTTACGTAACCAAGAATTTCTGAAACACACATTAAATTAATTGATTGGTACATTTTAAACTAATGTGAAATAAAACACAAAAGTAAGTCAAAATACATGAGCATTAAAAAAAACAGCAAAAATATAAAATACCATTACGATAAAGGCACACTTCTACCATCTATATAAAAATAATATAAAATCCAGAGAATATAAAAAAGAGCAAAGCAAAACACTATACGTCAGTCTGCATTTCATTCACAAACACGGGAAACAACAAAAAGTGAAATTAAACTGGAAATATCAAAGATAATTTTGTAAATTGAAGATGTTACACAAAAACACAAATTAGGTGTATAAATGTATACGCGTAAAGCTCAGCAAATCAAAGTGGAAAAATATTAATGGGTAAATTCCCTTCTATCAACTGCCTCACTCTGAATTGTAGCTAATTATGTAAAATATTACCTCTACAAATATAAACTAATATAGAAAATTCTGGCAGGAAAATGTGAGCATGTACAAATATACAAAGTGTTCAGGATTAACATACGTTGATCAAGATTGAGAAAATGAACAGAAGCAACTCAAGAAAGCAAAAAAGAGATTTGAAAGTGACGAAATTAGAAGAAAACTGAACAAATGATAATATGCAAGAATTCTGCATAGTAATTGCTTTAGAAGACAGCAAATCACATAAATGTATATGAAAAATGGTTTGTTTCTAAGTAGTCATGATATATATTGCAATTTACGTTCTCCAACGTTAAGTCATTTCGGACGATAAATGAAATGCGTGAAATGATGCTCAAATTAGTCCGGGGTCCATGGAGCTTACAGTTACCCGACGTTCGTCATTCAGGATAAGGGAAAACTCCGGAAAAAAACCTTATCCAGATAACTCACCCTGACCGAGATTCGAACTCGGGACCTCTTGAACGTGAGGCAGACTCGCTACCATCTACGCTACCTATGCGGGCAAGTCATGAGATGAAAAACAACTCAATTGTGATTAGTCTGACCATTTGATTCATTTTTACTAGTGGTTTATCACCTTAGTCTGTCTGACGCTAACAGTGATCTATTTTAGACAAACCACAAAATGGTCACTTTTGTATAGTTGGGCTACAAACCATGTGCCACCATCCAAAATAGACTCGGATTACAGCATGAAATATCAGTAAGCATTGCACTGCATTCCTGTCATAATTCCTGGCAGCTCTTTTGAACTTACAGGGGGTTCAAAGCTATTTGTAACGAATCTACCTAGGCTTGTTTCTTTCTTGAGGGGGTGGGAGTATTTTATGCCTCTTGCACCCTCAGTTCTGTGTTCATGATAAATAAACTAGAGTAATGCCCACAGAATGGCCCGACATTTCTGTTAAAGGTATCCAAAGTTGCACTTTCTAAAGCTCTCAGTTTTGATCTAAAGGTTTTTAGAATGTTATCACCCCCCTTATTAGAGTGTTTTAAATTTCACGTGGATTTATTCAAGTTCTACAGAAACAGAATGTACTTTACATTTACGATATTCTTCTGTTGGTTGCTGCACACGTTTTTTTTTTTTTTTTTTTTTTTTTTTTTAATTTACGTCCTCCAAAGTCATAACAGACGATGGGTGAAATGATGTTCAAATGAGCCCAGGGTCCATGGGGCTTAGAGTTACCCGACATTCGTCTTTCAGGATAAGGGAAAACCCCGGAAAAACCTTATCAAGGTAACTCACCCTGACCGAGATTCGAACTCGGAACCTGTTGAACGTGAGGCAGACACGCTACCATCTACGCTAACGAGGCGGGCCTATACACGATGCAAGACGTTTCATTTTGAAAATATAAAAACAACATCACACTAAGTACGTATATAAAACTGACTTGCTGGTTATTTCAGAAAATATTTAATATAATTATATAATAAATTAATCCGGAGTGGTCGACTTAATTACGTAATATCCTCAACAGTTCTTACGTGTAGCAAAAACTTCATGCTAGCTAATTAATTTTTTCTCAGTTTCAGCTGAAAATTTGAACAAGATTATTTCAAACTACACCCAGCGGAAGGGTTTAACAAGGCCCTGCTGTTATGACAATGCTGTTATGGGTAACCCTGAAAGGTGTATATTACGCAGCCCGGTCCCAACCGAGTTTTGAACTGGTCCACTGGGTTAGAAGGCAGACATGTAGAGGCGCCTGTGTTTCATTGCAGCGTGAATTCCCACTCCTCTTTCTCCATATTCCGCACACTTGCCTATAAATGCAAGACTTCTTTGTGATCTACATTCCGTTATGATGCCTTGACCTCACAAAATGCCATAACCAGTTGCTGTAAAATCTTAAGAAAGTTCATTCATGCACGGAATGTGTGCATTGTGTTCTCTCCGATCGGAGATCGGTGCTGAAAGGAGAAGTAGGTACTATGCCCCCTCTAAGCTTTCCTGTTTACTTTGCACAGAAGTAGTAACCACAGTTCGATGCAGCTGCCATTCGCAACAGAAAAAAAGATGCGAGAACCAGAGGCTATGAATCCAATGAATGTTCTCTTATAAGGAACAAATAACACTGAAGCGCTCAAAAACTTTTATAGCTTACAAAAACTAGGCGTACGTGATCACAAGATGGCGCGCTGCTACGTGCACATATTCCAAGATAACCCTCTGCAGTATATCCCAGTTCGTCGTCCGCAATTCAACGACACTTAATCAAGAAATGCAATGCATTGCACAAATGACTAAATTCCAGGGATACTCCGTGAAATATTAGAGAGAAGCCAATGTGTTTTTCTATTTCCCCTGTTCCTCCTACTCCTCCTCTTCCTCCTCCTCATCATCATTATCCACGATTACAGCATAAATCCTCTTGCTATGTCTAACTTCTTAATTTAATTTAATCTTTTTCTAGTGTATACCTTATAGGAAAAGAAAGTGTACCAATACTGCACCCAACTCGATAACCATATCGACAGTTCACCAACATCTAAGGAAGAGGTCCACGTAAAAACGTAAACAGCATCACTCAGTAATTGAAATGAAGGAAGAGGGAATACTGCATTCTATCCTAAAACTCAAGTTCAGAATTCACCGTAATTGCATGTTTTGAGGACCCTAAGTACAAAAATACCTACATTGTTGAAAAAAGTGCATGTGCAGACATGTTTGTGTACGTATGTCTTTGGACGGCATAACTTGAAAAAGGACATGTCGAATAAATACGGAAGCTTGTATTTAAATGCAATATATTCCAATATACGACTAGAAAATCTCCCACACAAACTATTCGTTACATGGAAAGGCTTTCATTATTTTAGTTTCCTCAAAAATGACTCTAAAGCTCTTGGTTATACTTTTTCGAAATTTATTATTATTGTTGTTGTTATTTTACGTCCTCCAACCTTAAGTCATATCGGGCGATGGATAGAATGGGTGAAATAATGCTCAAATGAGCCCGGGGCCCAAAGAGCTCTGAGTTAACCGTTAGGATACGTGAAACCCCCAGAAAAACCTTATTCAGGTAACTCACCCTGACCGAGATTTGAACTCGGGACCTCTTAAACGTGAGGCAGACACGCTATTATCTACGCTACCGAGGCGGGTTCTTCGGAATTACACATGTAACATTGGGTACAGGTCGATCTGTCCACATTACGTTCCTTTTTGAATAATTTAATCCCAGCATTCTTACTGTTTTTCTAATGTATATTGTTTTATTTTCCTTGTTTTCTCCGGTTTTTATTCTTTCCGTTTATTTACTATTGTCTTCTATGGTTCTACACATAAACACCTATGCCCAGGGGAAGACTCGAACCCGCGGCCCTCTACGCGACGGAACGCTAGAGACAAACACTCCAGCGACCACGGCTACGAGGACCGGTTACTGTTAGTGAATCTTAATAGCCCCTCTTATGCAACCATATTGCTGCAAATATATATTATTTCATTTTTTCCTTAATGTAATCACACATAAGAAGCAGGTTTAATAAATGAAGGTATTGATAGATAAGGGATCACTCATGCATTTTCTCGACTACGCTCAGGGCTGCTAAGGATACACGATCGAACTTCATAAACGTTTACATTTCTAGCACAACCATAATTTATCACAGTTTTTAAAGTTGTTTTTATACGTTTCGCTCGTTTACACACATCATAACATAAAAATAATGATCATTACTACATCTATTTACAATTAACTACATTAAATACAGCAATCTATGAAGAAAAATTAGACTTTTGCACAAAAATATTGTTATAAACTACATACAATTGGCATATGAAGTCTGCGTTCTGGCGAGTATTTAACAAAGCAAGTAGTAAAACACTAAAGTTGAATCACTCAAACGTTCCCATTCCATATCCAGTTATAGGTATACACTCTTTTGAAATATAGCAAGAACTCCTAATCTGCATACATGTACCAACATTGGTGATGAATACAGAGAAGGCTTGATAATACTTTACGAGTCCTTACATGCACGTTTATATATCCCTTCTTTGTGCCAAGAATCCTTTCAGAAAATTTCCAAATCACTATGATAAAAGTAAATATATACTTACTACTTCATTAGAAATTTAACTGTTACATTTTTGGCGGAATTTTAAACATTTTATCTTCTAATCAAGGATAACTGTAACTTTGTTTTCCTGTTTTTCGTTATGAATACACCCACTGTTAATCCACTATACGGAGTCCAATATGAATCTTCCTTATAAAGTACAGTTCTCTCTTAAACTACATAAACAAATTCTGAAATATCATTCTTGTAGCAGTGTTTTCTTCAAGCTCCCAATGCACTGCCTTCTAATGTTAAGGATAACACAGATAAGTTGGTATGCGCCGACTGCTTCTTTGTTTTAATATAAATTTATAACTAAGAATACAAATAATATTCACGCATATTGAAAATGCAAGCAATTCCTTATTGCAACAAATTACAGCTAAATTAAAAACTATTAGCATTACTAGTAACAATAATTGTCATCTTTTATCATGAAAACTAATAAAACAAGAAACCAACGTTAAGTCATATCGGACGATGAATGGAACGGGTGAAATGATGCTTAAATGAGCCCGGGGTCCACGGAGCTTAGAGTTACCCGACATTTGTCTTTCAGAATAAGGGAAAACCCCGGAAAAACCTTATCCAGGTAACTCACCTTGACCAAAATTCGAACTCGGGACCTCTTGAACGTGAGGCAGACACGCTACCGAGGCAGGCTCTTAGGGGATGTCTTTCTTGTACACTACAGCTTTCCAGTTGAATTTTTATTAAAAGCAATACCATAGGAAAGTTATCTAAGTAATCATTTGAATTTCTAATGCCTGTAGTATCTAATAAGATACTCATATAGGATAATATATTCATTTTACCAACTTCTATTTAAAACTGAATGATATAGATAGCAGCAGCGTGCCAATATCGAAACGTGATTAGGAACTTAGGAATAACACAGGCTGAAAACACCCACTTATCCACAAAAATCACTTCTTACATTTGTTTAATCATAAATATATCTATTTTGCCTTTACAATCAAATTAGAACAAAACCAATATGTCATATTTATATTAAAATTCATCCAAATGCCCATAAAGGCCTAAGCAGAAAATATTTGAAGCAGTTAATTTTGGGCAAATGTGCCTAATTATCCATATTAAACATATAAAATTGTACAAAAAATGTTTTGGCACAGAACTTATAGATAGCCTAAAGACATATAATAGTATTTTCGATATGACGTTCTATAAGCAACGACTTTTTTTCTTTTTGTAATTTACGTCCTCCAAACTTAAGTCACATCGGGCGATGAATGAAATGACTGAAATGATGCTCAAATGTGTCCGAGGTCCATGGAGCTTAAAGTTACCTGACATTCGTCCTTCAGGATAAGGAAAGACCCCGGAAAAACCTTATCCAGGTAAGTCACCCTAACCGAGATTCGAGCTCGGGACCTTTTGAACGTGAGGCAGACACGCTACCATCCAGGCTACCGAGGCGGGCGTAAACAACAGACTTTATTTTTTTAATTTTCTGCGGGTTACACTGCTTCAAGAGATGCTAAACCTATAAAGTTGTAAGATCTGATTTTTTCTTTAACTTTTGTCAGTTGTATTTCATAAAGAGATGATAAACTACACTTTCCAATCGTTTTTTGTTTTAATAATCATTTGTGTAAAAGTTAATACAATTACAGATATCTACTTCTAAAGATAAACTTGCATAATGTGATTACTAGTTGGGAATTTAGGTGAGAAAGTAAATTATATGAAGTAGGTAAGTGGGCTTCTATATTAAGAGAAGTGAGTTATTGTGAATCTCTTACTAATTTCTTTTAAGTACTGCTTGAAATGAAAACCTGCGGCAGATATGTATTAAACGTTAATGAATAGTGATTCAGAACTTCCCACGTTTTTGTTTTTAAATTTGTTATTATTTCCGAAGCGTGGAGGTATTAATGCCTAATGAACCCAGAAAAAAGGGGGAAGGTAGGGAGAAAAAAAGCAAGCAGTTTCTCATTTAAAGCGAAAAAGAAAGTGCGTTTTAACGGGGCTCGCAACGATCCCATTACGATAGGATTGTTAGCGCCGATAATACAGGTGTAGTTGAACGATTAATCGATTCATGCTGCGGCCGACCCGGTTCATGTGACCCATGACTTCAAGAACAGATAAATTCGGCGAGAAAGCGGCAATTCCTGATACGACAGAGAGCGCCGCCAACTTGGAGGGCAAGTTGTTCTTTCGTTCTTTTGCTCCCCTTCTTTTTGTGATGATAAGCTGCCGCCCCGTGGACCAGCACCGCCGCCGCCGCCGCCGCCGCCGAGGGTGAGTTGGTGGTGCTTTTATCTTAAAGAGGTGTTTTTTCACTCTAGGCACGTACCTCTTGAAGACCCCCCTGCGATCCTGGTACAAACTGAGAAATAACTCTTGCCCTAGACATGGATATACCTAGTCCACCTGTTCCTTATTTTCAAAATCAATGTTAATCAACGAAACAGGTCACAAACTGTCTCAAATTAGTAAACATATATGACAGGGAACCTTTTTTACGCTTCCGAAACCACCAGTCTTTCTTCCTTCCCATATGTTATAGTTTGAGACATTATAGTACCATCTGAGGTAGTGGAGCCGTGACGTAATCGATTTCCGCTTTCAACTGCTAATTAAACGATTTCCCGTACCTCTCCTTAGCCAACGGCTGACGCACATCACTTGAAAAAGATTAGAATTTATTCCGGTTCCATTCTTACGTTCTTCCATTGCTATTAAAGCCAGGTTCGTATGTTCTATTCCACCAGAATGCCGCTTAAAGCAATACTAAGTAGCCTTAACGTGAAAAAAATTATTTATGGCATTTGGAAAGCATTTTAAATACCGCAAACACAATATGAAACTTCTTTATTATAATAATACTGGAGAATTTTCTCCCTCCCGATCTTTCAATTTCTCTCTAGCTGTTCTCTCCCTCTCTCAACCCACACTTTCCTCTCTGTACAATGTACATTTCTCTCGAAATCCTTAACAGAACTGCTATTATTATTTTCTGAGATATAATTTGTCGCTCGTGACACTCAAAAAGGCTAATAAAGTTAAAGGATTATAATTTCTACAACTGCCTTGACCATAATGAATAATATTAACAGAAATATCATACATACTCTAATTACATTCCTATATATATATATATATATATATATATATATATATATATATATGTTACAAAAACCAAAACTTCTCAGGAACAGTTTCTATAAAACTTAACAATGTGGAAAATATTTCGACTTTCTGAATTCAAACTCAATTCCTTGATGGTTGAAACTTATTTTCTTAGTACCTAAAATAATTGCCATGACAGTACAGTATAGCAATGTCAATACATTATATTAAAAATAGGATTTACCATCAATGCACCCTGTACAGATCATTCATATACATTTACATTCGTAAACTACACAAAGCTTCTAACCTAAGTATAAAAATCTATTTATCACCTTACTATATTTGCTTACTATATTTGTTTCGCGTAAAGTAATTATGATATGATGAACTCTTTATTATTTTCTTATTTATTTATTCCATCTTTAACTCCGATTCATACTTCCAGACTCTGGGGAAGATGAGCAATTTTCATGGTCGGAGAAAAATTCCCATCCGCCACCGCCGGGAATCGAACCCGGAACCCCTAGCACGGCAGGCAGGTGCTCTACCTTCTGAGCTACGGGGCCAGCCAACATAGAATGTCCATATTAAAAATATTTTCCTGGAATGTGTTCTCGGAGGAACTCGGTATACAATTATAACAGATCTTTTCTGAACAATAAATTATTTATTATGCTGCATATCCTTTAACGATACTTGATTTTTTATCCTGACATTGTAAATCATGATCGGATATGACCATTTTATTTTCTCTTTCTCTATTCTGAAGGGCTATTGCACATAACTTATTAAACTATATTTAGATTTTTCACGAAACAATGATTTGTCAACTCCTAAACCAAAATAAAGACGTAACTGCTTGTTGAAATACACAAATATTTTGAGTAGTTGTGAAGGTATTCTGGGTTTTGCTTTGAAGCGTTGTTTGGAGAAAAAAAAAAAAAACTAAAAAAAAACTAAAAAAAAAAAAGCAATATATATCCAAATGCACGGCCAATTGCTTTTAAATGCGTATATTGCTTTTAAATGCGTATATTGTGTCCCGTTAGCACTATAGGATTTACTTTATGTGCATCTTTTTTCCATTTAACGCTCTTGTTTGGAACATATTTGTTAACTTGTAGACAGTGGGTTGCTGATACAGTAGATTTATTAATCATGAGATCACGCACACATTCGCATTCTTATTCATACTTCCATACACTGGGGAAGATGGGGAATCATCTTGGTTGGAGAAAAATCCCCACCCCGGCCGGGAATCGAACCTGAGACCCCTCGCACACTAGGCAGGTGCTCTACCAGCTGAGCTACGGGGCCAACCTACGTAAATTTTCCTTCATAATAAGTTTGCTGATATGCCATATATATTACATATGTTTGTCCAGAAATTATTTCAAATTTAACAGTAAATACCTTACGAGAGAGAAAATATTTGAAACACAAAATTAAGTTTTGAAGAGCTCTATATTTTATCTCTGAAACCCATTTGTTCAACTCTTTAAAATATATAGTTGCAAAAAGTTATACAAATTTCAATCCGAATGAAAAGAACCTTTTTTGTTTTTGTAATTTACGTCCTCCAACGTTAAGTCATCGGACGATGAATGAGTTGGGTGAAATGATGCTCAAACGAGCCCAGGGTCCATAGAGCTTAGAGTTACGCAACATTCGTCTTTCAGGATAAGGAAAAACCCCGGAAAAAACTTTATCCAGGTAACTCACCCTGACCGAGATTCGAACTTGGTACCTCTTGAACGTGAGGCAGACACGCTACCACCACGCTACCGAGGCGGGCATGAAAAGAACTTCATAAGTTAATACACACATAATTTGTATTTCGATGATGCAAAATTTCTAATATATGATATTATGAACAAAGTTTTTGGAGACTTTTTAAGAAAATGAAATATAAGCTTAATTTATTTTCAGGTGGTATTTTGCGATTGTTGAATATCGTTTTAAAAATTTTCGCAACGGAATGCAAAATTTATCTTATTCAAATATGAAAAACTTCTTATTCTTGGGTTCTGCTGCCTCCCTCACACATACAATAGCATTCTAATATGGTTTATTATGCAAGCAGAACGTTTTCACGGCGCAACGATCCAATTATTATTGTTAGCATCTGTTGTTCATTTTGAAACTTTCCTCCATGTTTCCACAGTAAATTTTATTATTACAGCTTTAGTTCACCATTTTTGTTACATTACCTCAATATCTTGTTTAATTATAATAAATAATCTTGGAGTAATCGTGTACGGATTAATACAAAGTACAAAATGATATCCTTTGAAACCCTGGATGGATTAATGGTCATAGTTTTCCCTGAACAGTGATTTTAAAAATGGTATTTACGTATTTACGTGTTTTCTCCAGTAGAGAGATATTTCAAGTTTAAATGCAAGTTACTCCACCACTTGTCTGTTTCCCCAACTCGCAGTCCAGTACGATATCTTGCTCATCGAGTTAGTATCGATTACTCAAACGCAGTTTATGCCTATCATTTAGAAGGCTGTGTGTTGGGCCCACCGTTTCTTTTGCCATGTACAAAAGTTCGGTGCACAATACACAGCAAACGCTACAGAATCAAAGGCAGTTACAATACAACAATTCCCCGCATACAGTACACGGGTTCATTCCCTCGTGGGAATAGCGTGCAAAACGGTAACAATGTCGTAGTGGCTCGGTCAATTGCTTCCTCAATATGTATCAGGTGTAAAGTTGCCTTCCTGCTCCAAACGAATACTTTGTCAAAATCAATCTCGAAACTTTTCTTGAGGTTACTCAGTTTTTTTTCCCCGTTTATCAAGTTCTTATTTACCCCTTCTATATCGTAACCTAAATACAACCTTGCAATAATGAAAAGTTAGTATGAATTACTAAGCCTATTAAAATAGTGAGCTTATTCTTGTGAATAAATTGTTCAGTACAAATATTACAGAAGGGACATCAGAGAAATGTCTTCATGGTCTAGGACTAACGACTAGTTTCTGAGATCGCGGGTTCAAACCCAGCTTAGGGCAATGGGTTTTCTTCGTATATAAAAGTCATTAGCATGGCTCCTGCAATGGATGTACGACAACTGAAATAACCTAAGGCTCACAAAAAGAGGCATTTGAGCAAAATTATGTGGTCTTCTTTCACACTCATTACAAAAATGAACCACACAAGTTAAACAGCGACCAAGTAAATAAAAAGGAATTTTATAGAGCAGAAACAAACTAAAAATTATTTGTTAAAAACAGTTATCAGATTCGTACAATCTACCTACAATTAGGCAGCTAAATTATATTACATTTTATTGACGTGCCAATTTTTGAAAGCTCAGTACGACGCACCCCCACGAAGCTTAGGGGACAAATATTCCATCTGCTACGAACGACTAAACATTGCATGGTTTTGTACTGTAGGCTTGAGGCAATGCGAAACTCTCGCAGGAGTATGATGAAGTTACTACCAAAACGACACAATCCTCTAAAATCTAAATGCATTCACGCGAAAATTATATTTCATATGTGGCGTTGTCAACAAACAAATAAACAAATGCCTGCCACCGCAATTCCAAACTAAAATTCATGACAAACGAGGAAAGCCTGGCTGCTGCGAGTTAAAGAGAATTTTAATGGAACAACAGAATTCGACAAATATTAATTTTCACTAATCGCCTTCCAATAAGCCGTCCTTTCAGGCTTTCTGCTTTAATATAGCCGTCATTCCGGGCTACGAGATGTTCCTCTATAAATTGCAGAATAGCTATGTGCACTAGTGTCAAAGACATTCGGGAAGGGAGAAAGAGAGAGACAGAGATACCGTAACGGAACGCTTTAATCTGCTGATTGGTGGAAGAAAATTCATAATATTTATAGACGCTTTCTTCCTTACCATAGTTTACAACAGACTGCTGTAACTAAATTAGTAGTTTGTGGTATATTTCTCGATTCACCAGTAGTGAATAATTCACGCCATTTCCGCGTTGATTTTGAGAAATGGTCGAAAATCTGTACCCATAATAAAAGCTGCAATTTGTTTCAGCTATCAACCGATGTCTCGAGATTACTTTTGGAGGCATGCACGTTAAGAAGAATGAGAACAAGTCCTAAAGAAAGATGGCCAAGTAGCGAAGCACTATAAATTTTTCGTCTCTGGCTTCTCTCATTTCCACACTAACGATCGAATGCATTTAGGCCCCCTTTTTTTAGGGGCTTATATAGTTAAGATAAGTGTCACATGTAGCTGACAGCACCGTTTGTCAACCTCTCTAATGATATCTTACTGGTAACCGAAGCTTCCTCGATTCCAGTGCATAAATTAATTTGTTGGTTTGTTTGTTGTTTCCCTTTACCGCAATTCCGCAAACACATTCATAGTTTGTATGGTCCCTTTACTGTTCACAGCAGTAAAGCGGAACCAGCTCCTACTATGCGATTGACTCAACGTGATGTCTCTGATTGGCTAAATTTAAGATATGACTCGATTTCTACTGAATGGCTTAACTGTTAACTATTTTAACCTTATAAAACTAAAGTTTCTGTATTGCAACTGAAAACCAACCAAACAGTCACACGATCTTGCTCCTGGTAACCGAAATGATCATTCATCAAGTGCTGCATACGTATATGCTATGTTCCATTAAAGACTTGATTAATATGACACGAAAAGCTCGGAATTTTCATACAGTTGTTTTGTTCAATGTAACTAATGCAACATCGATAGTCTTTTTTTTTACTCCCCCTACCCCACCACCATTTGTTTCATTCTGTTGCTGACCACGCAGTTTCATGTAGCTAATAAATTCTAAAGCTTTTTTGTTTTCATATCTATGTATGTGAAAAATAAATATCTTTATATGTTTAGTAAATATTGCTGCCTGTGAAAAAAATATGGTATACAATCACAACTTACACAACACCATAATGTAAGCTTCGGCTTTGATTCATAAATCTCATCGTCCATTATTAGCGTTAACCGCTGCAATCCCATACAGGTAATACGGTAAAGGAGATTTAGAGAAAAAGTTGAACAAATATTTTCATGTACGTACTTATAAAGTTTTCTTTTTTTTTCTTTTCTTTCTTTTTTTTTTTTCCATTCCCATGTCAGTTTTTGTAATTACGCTTAGTAATATTGTAGAAGTTTTTATATTTTCCTGAAATAAAATAATTGAAACAAACATATAATGCTGTTCGATCGATTAGGCAAAAGGACTTCTTGGTAAATTGGGAGTAACTGCGCGTAGCAGCGACAAATGAACTTAGCGATCCGCAAACTGCTTCACTTATATGGACTTGAACCACTTGTCTTTGGATTTAGCTCTTGTTTCACGTTTTTTGATGAATTAAAACAAATTTAATTTAATTTAGCAACACTAATCGTGAATTTGACGATCTACTGCGCATAAGGTATAAGTTGCTCTTAAGTTTTAATTAGCTTTGATTACTATCCACGTTTATTTGTCAGTATTCGATACGAAAATCGATCCGATTTCCTTTTCTGACCGGATCGGATCAGTTGAATCGAATCGAATCGCCGTTAATATATCGCTAATGAGTTTGTAATGTGGAGACAAATATATAATTATTTTGAAACTGTAATTATAATGCCATTTGAAGTTTAAGACCATGAAATACGTCCAAATATTAGGTACAACGTATTTTGAATCGTCAATGCCACGAAAAACAGTTTACCTTTGTGTCATGAAAGGTAAAAGCATTTTTCTATATTCCCTAACACTTATATAAATATAAATAATAAGTCTTCGAAACTTACTCGGAATTAATTTACTTTTTCAGTCATAAAATCTAGAAAGAAACAGTGAAATATTCTCGCCAACGATCTTAAAGTCGGTAACCGTTTCAGATCATCAAGAACTTAGCGAAATGTTGTGTTTCATTAAAACAAACTTTTTCTTAGCATTTACCACTTCCGAAAAAATCATTGTGTAGGTTTTAGGGGGCTATCGCTGTTATAATTCCTGTTACTTGAGCTCACTGTTAATTAATATCGACTCAGAAGTTTGAAACTACATCAAAAATGAATAGAGGAAACACTGTCGATGCAAAAGTTCTCCTCTACCTTTAGGACAAGTGGACCACATACGAGATTGTTGTTGATGTATCAGTGTTATCTGAAAGCTAAACGTCAACGCAAGTTCCACAAACGCATCTCTGACCTTCCCGGTTAAAGGTGACTGGCTGGCACTATGTAAATTCACACATATGCACTCTACTACCCGCTGATAATGGCATGCAGTAGAATGACTAGCCCGCTTCAAGCTTATTTACTTCATTCCGCAACCTGCTTTCAGCTCTTCCAGGAATTTAAACAAGTGAACTCTAAATATCGATAAGCGAAAACATGAATGCGACACGTTGAAGTGATAAAAGGAAAGTAAATAAACGAGTAATATAAACTGTTTGGAAACTGGAAATCTTTCCTAACTATTCTAGCATTTTTATACCAACTTTACACCACCATGAATCTCGAAAAATTCAATAAAAGACTATTCGGAAATAAATGTAACAAAATCTCCTCGTGAAGCTTTTTCAACTTAATATTGGTGATGCATATTTTTGTCTGTATAACTGAATTACGAAAGGGAACGGAATTCTCTACATAAAACGGCACTATTTCTCAAAATCGTTTATATATCTCTATAAACCATGAAAAATAAATAAAAAAACTACAAAAACTATAGTTTCTGCATTTGATTACGATTCCTGTCGAGAGAGGAAATAAACAATACATATTTATTCCTTATAAAACAACTACATTACAAATATAAACGTCAAACAAGACGAGGAACTAATAAACCTGGTAATAAAATTGCATTCGCGGAAAAAGAATACGTCTGAGTTGTTGAACATGCGGGTCTATTTAGTATCAACGATTCGCTTTTGTTTTCCGCTAAACGTCTCTGGTTGCGTTGATGTATTCTACAAACACATAATATAACGTGGGACCCAGAAGTGAATTTATTCCCGTACTAAATTAATAATTGCTACAGGAAAGTTTTTCATTTTTTCCCTGCGTTATACTTTAAAAAAAAAAAGCCATATATTTCTGGATGTTGGTTTTTGTCTGCTCTCGGTGCTGCATTAGTGCATAGTTTTATTTTGTATTTCTTCTTCTGTTTAAGTAATATTCCCATTCTTGCCAATAACAGAAATATTTCTTTTATTTAAACTTATATTAAAATATGATTAAAGAAATTTCCGATGAAACGCGTAAACTGACAGAAGTCGAGTAAAATGGCTAAGAACCAAGAATTATCCGTATTGCGCCTCATAGAGGTTTATTACATTCTTTTAGTAAATAATGTAAACTTTATCATTAATCACACTCTTAATCGTTTAATGCTGGCGCTCTTTAGAGGGTTTTAGCGAAAGTTTAAGGTTTATTTTAAATATAACAAACCGTGTTCAAAACTATTCATATAAACAGCTATAAGCACTTATTTTTTATAATATAATATCTAAATAATTGTTATGTTATTAATAAAAAGGATAAGTTTTATAGTGAAAGTCAGGACGCATGAAGCCGGCTGCGAGAGTCCGAGTGTGGCACGTACCCACTACCGGCAATCCACCTCTCATTCCCGGCTGTCACTAGCCATCCGCTGGCGAAGAGCGGAGCATCTGCGGAAGTCCGTGTAGACGAAACAAATTTACGATTAGTTCATAATTGAATGAAGTTAAGCATGAATAGTGAGAAGTGCATCGCACCCACCCCAACGCAAAATACTTATCGTCAGAAAGCTGCATGTGAACATTCACTGGTATCTCAAAGCCAACTTTGGTATTTTCTATTAAAGGTAGTTTTATCACTAGATCAATGCTTACAGAAGTTACAAAGTGTTTTCGCTGTGCTTAAATTCACTTTCAGACGTAAATTGCTTGGTTTTGTGTACTTATGGAGTTCTATTTTGTCTGCAATTGTTTAGGCACGAGGAAAAAGTACTGAAATGTTATATTAATTGTAAAATAAAACCAATTTAATTAATGGTTTTTTTGAGTTGTCTAAGAAACACGATATGGGAAACTTACCGAAAACGCACTCCACAGAATTCTAAACGTCTAACGAGAAATGCACGAGGAATGGTTTAGCCATTAACGCATCTTGAATTGATTTGACGTTGGCGGTTAAGGTATTTCTTTCATTGAGTTAGTTTTTGTGTGCATGGCATATAGCAGTTCAACCCTTGTGATGGGCCCCAATGCTAAGATAGCAAAGCCCATCTTAACACAAGGCCCACACCAAAACAAACATCTTCCATTCGTGAAATGCTCTCTGCCGCCTATACCCAATGTCACCCGACTAAGTTTTTGTCACTGAAACCGGTTCAAAGGGAACTGCCAGACATTGTTCGGCAACCCTCCCCTGTTTTCATTGGGCACAGGATTGCAAGGACCCTCAAGATTTTACGCATATTTTACTGTAGTGCCTTAAAGTCTTCCCCCACTTTCACACTTCTTTAGCGGAACATTGCCTTCAATGCCCAGATTATTTCGCTCATAGAAACGCAAACCCTACAACCATTAAGTGCATACCCCACACACTAACACCGTGACCAATGCAAACAACTGTATCACAACGAGTGACTTCTGCTCACATTTGACATTTACTGTAACACAAACTTTGTGCGTTTATCACTGCACTAAACCCTACTTACCGATAACTTATCCAGTTTCACTTCATCACATGTGTCCTGCTATATTTTACAAAGCTACCTTTAGTACACAATAAACGTGCCGGTATCACTTTGCACTGTAGCGCGCAGCGCTTCAAATGTCTTATCACGCCCTAAAAGTTATAGACACAGAACACTATTCAACACGCATGCGTCAGCCATTTGGCAAACACTTGGTTCTTACAACAATCACACTTTATTAATGGACGTATTTTTGGCGATTGGAATGGACAAACTGAAGCACATCATTAGTAAACACAGTCGACGTAACTTTGGAGGGTTGATGAGTACTATGTTTTTACTCGTAGAAGGGAGTGTATTGACAACAGAGCATGTTTGACGCTTCAGTCAACTACATATACCAGCCTAAATCTTCACTCAACTGTTTCGCTAGGCCTTCTCGGCAGCCACTAACCGCTCCGTTCTTCTCCACAGGCTTCCTTTCGCGCTGCCGAAACTCGACGGCAGGCGGCGTGCGCGACGGAACGCTGCGTGGCTAAGGTTCATTTGGACGGTCGTTTGCAACGGGCCGTACGACCATAACGACTTCGGGATGGGGGTCCACCCCTGTTAGGGTTCGTCGCTCGAGAAGAGGGGGAGTAGGGGATGAGGGCTCGTGTTGTTCTCTCGGCAACAACACTCGTGCCTCCATCCAGTGCTGCCCTCTGGTCCGCCCATGTAACGTAGTACAGCAACCTGTGCTATGTCCTAGCATTATACACATGGTCCAAAATTAGTGCTGATTACTTTTTGTTAGTGGAGCTGAAGGTATCTTCCTGAGTTTTATTTTCTTAGAGCTGTCCCACTCCAGCAATGCAGTTTATTTATTCCAGGTGTCATATTCTACTGACATACTCTGAATTCTTTAATGTATAGCATTGATACAGCATGGGTTATTGCCAATATAGATGCATCATATTCCTCAGCTTCGGTTTGTTTGGTTTTTAAATGTACGTCCTCCAACACTAAGTCATATCCAGCGATGAATAAAATGATGCTCAAATGAGTTACCCCACATTCGTCTTTCAGGATAAGGGAAAATCCCGGAAAAGATCTCATGCAGGTCACTTGCCCTGACCAAGATTCATACTCGGGACGTCTTGGACGTAAGAGAGATACGCTAACATCTACGCTACCGAGGCGAGCCTAAGCCTCGGTGAAAACTCGCTGTTGTCATAAAGTCTGATTCTGACAAAAATTGTGAAAATTAGAAACGTCTCTTTCACAGTTAAATAATCATTTCCCTACTTGGCGCATTTAAACTGCTGGGTAGGCGCATGCTTAGCAAATGACGCGCCCAAATTTAAACCGTGGTTCCTCGCAAACTATTTTAGACATTTTTCCACATTCAAAATGTCCATTAATTTAGCGCAGCATTTTTATACTTGTCTTACAAAAGGACGTCAAAGAATATCCTATATACTTTTTAAAAAAATAATGCACCAGTTTAGAAAAATAAATTATTAACTTTTGAAAATGCAGTAATTCAGGAGAGTACCTATTTCTAAAATCACCAGGGGTTATTATAAACTCATTTGCTCTAAAACATGAGTTTAATGTGACTAGTTTTAAAATACATCATGTGGAGCGTTTTTACTAGAAAGATAATCTACACAGTAACAAATTAATATTTTAATAACCACACAATCTAGAATTTCGAAACATGGCAAAAACATTATTGAAAAGGTAGAATCAGATTGAAAATTTCCATTGCTGGTATAGTGTCTAATAACTGGCACAATTTCCAGAAAGGTAGGATTAGAATTAGGATTTCATTACGGAGGGGATTCGGTACGTAGACCACCATGCTGGGCCCATTGTTCCTATAACCCCAAGTGGGACACCCCCGGGAGGAAGGATGAGGCGAAGGAGACAGAGGGCGGCCGACCCAAAGAGCCACGACAATACAGAGGGCAGGGTCATTACCGTTTACTTGGATAGAGACTTCCTCCGACAGACCAGGACAACGAAGTCGCTCCCCTACTGTGGGAGGGCAACGAGCCCCGTAGCCGAGCCCCAAAGGTCCCTGGTTGGCGGTCACGAAATGGTCCCAGCAGAGGAGCGGAGACTGACAACCGTCCTACCGGAGGAGGAAGTAGTTTACCTCAGAGCCTATCATCCTGCCATGCACCGCCGAGACACCCGCCGACACTTCTACCCTGAAAGAAACCACCAGATGAGAGATGATGTGAAATGATAATGGAGATGAAATGGAGGGACAGGAAATTCGGAAAATGTAATTAACCTATCCAGTATTTGCCTAGCGACCCGGGAAAACTCCCAAAAAAGCCCATGGGTCAGGCGGGTTGTCCACGGGAATCGAACCCGGGCCTCCCGAGTGAGGGCCACAGATGGATTCGCCTGAGCCATCCCGCTCGGTTTCAAAAAAGGTATCTCACGTACTGTGGATTTTCCAAATTTCAGAGATGCATTTTGAATTGCTGTAAAAAAGCCCAAAATAGTGTTCAATATTTGAATCCTTTGGAGTCGTTTTCAGGTAAAACTTTCGTGCATTTTCAACTTTTTAATAATGATTACCCCAAAATGGCCACTTCAATAAGCATGGATTAATTAAATATAACAGCTCTTTTCGTCACATAGTAATGAAAGTTGTGCGTGTGTCAAACTAGAATGATGCTGTAGTAAACATATGGAAGGTGACAAAGAGGGAGACCGAGATACTATTAACGCAACGCTCTTAGGCTATTGCTTCCCACTGGGAGCCGCCTCTATAAAGACTGATAAATTTCCCACCACCAACTAGCAGCCTAAGAGCGTTGTGTTAAACATATCACTGTCTCTCTCTTTGTGCCCTCCCGTATGTTACAACAGGATCGTTCTAGTCTGAGACAGATTATAAAATTCTCTGGAATGCCTATGTTGTAGTTAAGGTAAGTACTGCTACAAACCGCCATGGATGCTTGTTTCCCATTTGCATCCCATTTGTTTCCCATTACACTAACGTACATCAACTTCTGTAATAGTTTGCTTCCTGATTAACTTCAGTAACACCTGGACCAGATAATCGAGCACGAGCACTTAAACACTGCCAAGTTTGCCAACCGAAGATTTGTAACAAAGTTCTCACACACCAAGCTGCACTTTACGTACAATAATTTTCATTATAGACGGTTTTTACTTCCCGCCTTCCCAACATACTAGAACTCTTTAGAAAATTCGAGCATGTATATAAGCCAGAGTTCTTGTCTGTGAGTTACTGGGCGTGTTTCTGTAGAGAAAAAAAGTGCTGCCGTAAAAGTAGCTCTGTGAAGACTATTATAATATACAGTGAATACTATTAAGGCAGGACATTAGAGAGATCGTGTGTTTGACTCCCAAGAGAATGAAACGGGCTTCGCGAGTGTTTCCATGCGTGTTGAAGCCAAGATGCAAATTCAAATCGTTCACACTAATGAAATGTCACAATATTTTAAGGATTATACGAGGCATGTTTTTTAAGTCAGTACCGTTTTGGAATTAAAAAAAAATACGTGCATTTTTACATGAAAGCCTGTACCTTAATCTACTTTTCTACATAATTTTCGTGAATATTGAGGCACTTGTCATAACGTGGCACCAGTTTTTGAATACCCTCCTCATAAAATTCTGCCGCCTCACGTGCTAACCACTGTATCACAACTGTTTTGACTTCGTTATCGTCTTGAAGACGCTGACTACATAGATGTTTCTTCAAGTGCAGGAACAAATGGTAGTCGCTGGGCGTCAGATCAGGGCTGTATGGGGGATGATCTAGAGCTTCCCATTGAAAAGATTTGATGAGATCTTTGGTCCGATTAGCCACATGTGGACGGGAATTGTCATGCAGCAAAACGATACCCTTACTCAACTTGCCACGTCTTTTGTTCTGGATTTCACGGCGCAGATTGTTCAATGTCTCACAATAAGACGCTACATTGATTGTCTCATTACGAGGCAGAAACTCCACTAGCAATACTCCTTTTCTGTCCCAAAAAACTGTGCACATGATTTTCCGGGAAGAAATTGTTTGCTTAAACTTCACTTTTGTGGGTGATGATGAATGTCGCCATTCCATGGATTGTTGTTTCGATTCTGGTGTGACGTAGGCCACCCATGTTTCGTCACCAGTAACAATTTGGTCTAAAAATCTTCACCTTCATTGTGGTACCGCCCAAGGAAAGTCAATGCACTGCCTAAACTTTGGGTTTTGTGCAAATCCGTCAAAATTTTCGGAACAGAACGTGAACAAAATTTCCGGTACTTCAAGTTCTCGGTCACAATGCGATACAAAACACTACGAGAATATTGAGGAAAATAGTCGCACAATGATGAAATTGTAAAGCGTCTGTTTTCTCTCACCTTTTCGTCCACTTTCTGCACCAAATCTTCAGTAACGGCCGAATGACGCCCACTCCGTTCTTCATCATGCACATTTGTGCGGCCATCTTTAAATGCTCTCAATCATTTCCTTACCATTCCATCACTCATAATGTTTTGTCCGTAAACTTCATAGATCTCACGATGAATATCGCTCGGTTTTACGCCTTTAGCACTAAGAAATCGTATAACAGCCCGTACTTCACAATCGGCGGGACTCACGATTGTCGGAGGCATCTTAAACACTCAGTAACCAACGTATACAATGGAGAATCAGACTGTAATGGCGTCAGTGCGTAGGCAAGAGATGTAGGTAACCAGCGCGCATGCGCGGAACGCCGAACGTAGCGCTGCGCCGGCGGAATCGCAAAACGGTATAGACTTAAAAAAACATGCCATACATCTAACCATCAATGTGACAAATTAAAGACTGTGCTGATGTTCTCTGAATAGTCTGTAATGCCCTCTTGATCCCGTTGCATTAAAAAGAGTTATATGTATCTCATTGGAATACTGAATTTATAAATTTGGTGTTAGGCGCTTTTTAAGTGGTCTACATTACTCTTTAAATTTTTCAAGAGTAAATGTGACATCTGAAGGACATCCTTAAGGTTCACTATTCTTGTTTCTACTCCATCCAATTTGAACACTGTTTACACATCTTCTATTTCACCAAACACCTATTGCTTCACTTAAAATCACATTGTAATATCGTATCTCATATACTAATGGAAATTAAGGATCAGTTTTTTTTACACGAAAGCCAAAGATGTGAAAGGCCTCTGTATAAAACCGTTATGCTTAGAGAAATAAGGATTGTTGTAACTGAGGATATTTGTAAACACTTGGCCATAGTCTCAGTCTCGTATATACTCCAAACAATCAGTAACTGTATGTGTCTTAAAATACAATTTCTGCAAAACCATGTAGTTAGAACAATTAACTTTTATAATACATATTTGCAGAAGAGATACAAAATGAGACCTGCGCCGGGCGTAGTGAACTGGAGAGTTGTGCTTTGGTTCACTACCACGGAATGCATGCGGGTTCGATGCCACCCTTGGGGGAGCGGATTTTAAGTCCCGGTTATAGGACCGATGCCCACTTAGCATCGCGAGGAAATCGTGAGAAGCTACGATAGGTAGCGAATCATGGTCAATAAAGCCAACTTAACGGCTGGGGGTCCCGAGATGCTGACCACATCTCCTCCCCGTATCGGTTGGATCATCACTCACCTCTGTTTTACGTAGGCGTGTGGCCGGCAGTCGGCTTGGCAGCCTCAGACCCCACACGGGCTGTTCGCCTAGTAAAAAGGAAAAAATAAGATATAAAATGAATACTAGTGCATAGAGAAATGTGTCAATGTAACATATACTATACTGATATAAAATATCCTGTACCATGTTATGTACATCCAAAATGAGAGTTATTTGTATTGTGATATTTTCATCGATCAGTGAATACACATAACTAATTTAATGTGTTGTTTGCAGTGCAATTATTACAATACAAATATTTTTACTTAATTAACTCATTCATTAATATAATTTTTATATTTATTGACATTTCAGTTTATTTTTGAACAGCAGACATTTCTAAAAAAATATTTTATCAGCTTTGGCGTTGTGTTTTTTCTCACCTTTCATACAGACATAGAGACCTATAGTGGGACTAGAACCCACAGTCCTCCATGTGAAAGAAGATCAGAGCTTAACTCTGCAGTGATCATGATCATGAACAAAAATTAAGAGGAGCAGACAGTTTCAAAACACTTTGTACGAGACGAGAGCAATGTAAAAATCTGAAATTCCAAACACAGCTCGAATGCAATATATCGCATATCCCCTTGGGCACTGATAGAGAAAATATGGAATATTCGCAGAAGGCGAATAATGACTTAACTTTGGTATGGAAATATTACATTAATCTGATAGTTGGTTATTTAATATAATATCGGAGACGATGCTATGTTTCAACTACGTCCATAAATTCTGGTCTAATATTTTTCTGAGACTAGTTCTATGGGAACCAGGATCACAGTTTTCAGAACACCTTTATACGTACATATTTTACCTACCATAACCTATCCATGGTCTAAAGGTAACATGATAGTCTGCTGTTCGGGAGGGCAGGAGTTCCAAACCAAAGGACAGCAATGAATTTTTTTTCGAGTATAAAAATCCTTAGGATATTTTCCTTTGGAAAGGAAATTAGGCCAGTGGTATCCGAGCAGGATGGATTAGGCGGTTTCGTATGTAGCCCTCATTCAAAAGTTTTGGGTTCGATTCCCGTGGTCGACCTACCTGACCCATGGGTTTTTCTGGGGGGTTTTCCAGGTCGCCAGACAAATGCTGGATAGGATAATTATGTCCCCGAAATTTCCTTCCCCTCCATTTCACCTCCATTATCATTTCACATCATCTCTCATTTGGTGGTCTCATTCATGGTACAAGTGGCGGCGGGAGTCTCGGTGCTGCATGGCAGGATGATATGCTCTGAGTGAACGCTTCCTCTTCTAGTAGAATGGTCTACGGTCTTTGGGCTGGCCAAGTGGGCTGTTTCATCCCCATGGTGGGAGAGATGCCGGTTATATTGGCCTGCCGGGGAGTTTCCAACTGGTATGTAGCAGACCCTGCCGTCTACACTGTCGTGAATTCCTGGTTCGGCTACCCTCTGTCTGCTCTCGCACAGGTACAATAGATCAAGACTGGTCGCCGTGTCAAATCCAATGGTAGGTTTGCGACACGTCAAAGAATCTCTAAAGCCCGCCTCGATAGCGTATATGGTAGCCTGTCTGCCTCACGTTCAAGAAGTCCCGAGTTCGAATCTCGGTCAGAGTGAGTTACGTGGATACCCAGCGTCTCCGTGGTCTTCCAACATCTCTAATACCAACTGGTTTATACTGCAAGGCCTGTTTGGTGAGTCTTTCTTCTGATCTTGCCATTTCAGTTTCTCTTCCTTGAGATTGTCATTTAAAGTAAATATTTTTAGTTGTTCTCTTATTGTTTCACTTTTAATGTAATCTTTAAGACTACAGCCAGCTACGTACCTCAAACATTTCATTTCAGCCGTTTGAATTATTCTTTCATCAGTTCTGTTCAAGGTCCAGGTCTCGGCTCCATAAGTTATAACAGGCACTGCCATAGTTTTATAAAACTTTAATATGGTATCTCTTTCTTGTTTTGTTTTTCAATGTTCGTTTTATAGTGCCACATATGTTTTGAAATTTATAGATCTTTTGTTTTAAATCTCTTGTCACATTCATAGGAAATATCACATCCTAAGTAATTAAAATATGTAACTTGTTCTAGTATTTTGCTTTTGAGGAGCATTTTGGACCGTGTTGGGTATTTACCAATAAAAGCCATCACTTTCATTTTCTCTGCGGAAATGATAAAATTATACTTTGACATTGTTTTGTCGAGTTGGTACAAAGCTATTTGTAATCTGTCTTCAGTATCTGCCGGAATGACCTGATCATCTACAAACAGGACCCTTTTACATAAGCTAATACGTGGATTTGGGGCTTGGGTTCAAACCAATAAGAACGGCTCACACAGGGTTGCAGGATTGCATAAATGATTTGGAGTTTCATAGGAAACCAAAACCAGTTTCCTCACTTGATTTTACTCACTCCGGTGAAACGCGCCTCGGTAGCGTAGATGGTAGCATGTTTAATTCGAACCTCGGTCAGGGTGAGTTACCTGGATATGTTTTCTCTGGGGTTTTCCCTTAACCTAAAAGACGAATGTCGGGTAACTCTAAGCTCCGTTACGACACCCAACATTTTGGCGATGCTGTGGCTACGGACATGAAGCTACCACCTGCGATGCTCCACCTCGGTGACACTACTGCGGTGCCTCATATCTGACGTCAGAATGCAAGGGCCACGATCTACGCCGCCGCCGCCGTTACTGCGTCACCTGTGATGGCTTCGGCCATTTTACAGGACAGGCACAGTGCCCGTTCTACCCTCGTGATGACCACCACCGGACTACTCCAGCCAGAACGGATCTCCTACCCGCACCTACCGCAACAACCGCTGCCCCTGGAGATGACCTGAGGGACACCTTGAATGCCCTCCAGCAGGAAACGCAGATCAACACCCGCCTATCCACTATAGAAGCGACGATCAGCACAGCCACCGCAGATACCAGCGACGAACTTCAAGCCATCCACACCGAGGTCCGAAGGATAACACCCAGAATCACATATCTTGAGGCCGCATCAACTACGTTGGCCGCCAGCAACCACCGTATCCTACTCGAACAACTCAACAGAAATGGCGAACTTTACATCACAGACACTTCTTCCCTTACAGATCGTCTAGACTGACTGGAACAGCTCATCCAACACTCACGCCACGATGACACTTTTGCCTGCATCACCCGGAAACTGACCCAAATGGAGGAGAAGTGCGCACAGCTTGAAAGCAAAACCAACCAGTAACAACAAGTTACCACGGTAGACATACCTAATGCACTCCAGACCATTGCTCGACCATCTGATCTCTCCGCCATCAACAACCTCCTTCACCAAATCTTGGCTCAACTTATAAACAGAGACGATCCAGAAACCATTGCATACTCAAAGGCCTTAAGCACCTAGTGACTCTCTACCGCTATTGCCCAAAATAACACATGAATCCCCAGTTTGGCTACCAGGGCGCAATGCCATGCCTGCCATCCTGGCCTTATAAGATCGCAATTCAGCATGATGAGTGCTTATGCGGGATTTGCTAATCATGTTCTCCAATATCTTTCACCTAACCCCGCTCCCTCTCAGGAAGGGAAGACATGCTTCTCAAATTCCTTCACCTTATTCTTGTTTTAATAAAGTAAAAAAAAATCTAAGCTCCATGGACCGTGGGCTCATTTGAGGAGCATCATTTTACCCATTCCATTCATCGTCCGACATGGCTTAACGTTGGAAGACATAAAAAAACCTCTGGTGAACCTCCAAGGTGATCTAAATTACTCTCACAAATATGGTACCTTAAAGGAGACTTTCTATGACGTAAGTGCGTTTAATTTCACTTTTCTGGTTCGATTAATGTTAAATTCATGCAAAGTTAAAGATTCTAGGCTGGAGTCTAAGTCGTGGCAGTCTTTCAATTCTGATTCACCCTTTTAAACTTGTGCGACACAACCATTAATAGATACAGTTTATCTGTTCTTAGGGAATCATATTTTAAATACACTACATCCAAAGAAATTTATTATTTTCCTCCAAGAAAGTGTGAATTTGGATCTGCAATGTTTATCCATACTCAATTGAAAACAAAAAATGCAGCTACAAGTTGCAACGATATCGAATTAGCTTCGGTTGGTAGAACGGCGAATTCTTGTATCTCTCAGGACTATTGATGGACAAAGAAGATGAACATATGTTGGAATGATAACAGTATGTTTAGCAATATAAAATAAATGAATTGCTTAGCATGTTATGTTAAGTGTGAAACCTTAGTAATATTAGATCTCGGCATTTGCCTATTTTCTTCCTTTTTATAGTTATAGTTTTTATATTTAAAACTGTTAATGCTTACTGCAGTATCATATAAACATTATATAGCGCTTATAATTTCCTATTTTGATAGTGTCGCTTTATAGTAGCTTAAACGTCTATTATGTTTGTATTTTCGTTATGTTGTTTTTGACATTTATTTACTAATATTATACATGAAAGAGATGTGAACCTTGATATTTCAAACAATGAGCCATTGTTAAGAGCATGCCTGAGGAAGTTTGTATTACCAATAATAAAATAGTGGTTACTTAGCTAATTAAAGCGCACGGTAAATGGTCATCTATAAAAAAAAATTTTTGCTGTTCGAAGGGGAATTGATCATTTCAGTATGAACTCGTCACTTTGTTCATTAATACAATGAGTTTATTGTTTTCTGCTTCTCACCTGGGCGAAGCCAGGGCTCAGCTAACGCAACAATGATATATAGCAGACGTAATAATAATTACAAACCAGCGTTAGGGAGCGGAAATGCTATGTAAGAGAAAAATTAATTAATTAAACATTGTAATCGGTATCATCGGTATCATCCCATTGTATATTGGTTATGAATAGGGCCCGGAAATTTTTGACAAAAATTCTCTAAAAATGAGCTATAAAATGCCCTTAAAGTATAAAAAATGCACATAAAATGTTAAAAAATGACCTAAAATAAGAATTTCTTTCATAATAATAAATTGATAAATGTCACAGACAAATAATGAATATATGATTAGAATAGCCATATTTTAAAATTAACTTTCCTAGTAAATAATGCAATTATTGCTACTAAATAATAAATTCCAAATTCATCAGGTCATTTTCAGTTTTATAAAATAAGAAAAAATAAGTTACTGTACCCATTAGCCAAAACATGCCGTACTTAGCGTTGCAGTACACCACCATGGTCATCTTCAAGTTATCAAAAGTAAAGGAACGGCGGTTGTCAGCTAAAACTGCTTTTTACTTTGAGACACTTCCCTCCAGTTCCATAGATGTTAAAGATGCATATTTAAAAACACTATGTCACTGCCTGTTAAATCCTGTTCAGAAATATCAGTTCTGGAGATTACTCCTAACAAGATATCGGCAATCTGACAAGGTGATTAGTATCCTTTATCTTTGTCCAACACAAATTTTAGTTTCTGTCTAATTTTGTCCCCAATCTCACTCTTTACATTTTGCATCCTTTCTTCCGCAATCCTAACTAGCTCAATCGGTTTATCCAATGCCATGCCACTTTCTTACAAAGTTACTATTTCATAAAAGATTATGATATAAATGAACTTTTAAACACAGATTATTAAAAAAAATAGTCCATGGGTCAGGGTCAGGTCGGCCACGGGAATCGAACCTGGGCCTACCGAATGCGGGCTACAGATGAAAATGTCCAATAAATTCGTGAAAAAAAGAAAATGGCCAGAAAATGCATCTAAATATTAAAAATGACTTTATTATAAAAATGTGGAAAAAGTGAATTTTGATGACCTATAAAAACCATATACATATAAGGTATTTATTTCAGAATGCACTTAATTTCCAAAAAGCATCGTCTGTAGCTACTCAGAAAAAAGATGACTTTTCATTAAAATCCGGGCCCTAGATGTGACACACCAATTCATTTTATTCAGAGACCCTTTTATCACACTTAAGTAGAAAAAATTCGTCATCTTCCGCCGGCTTTCTAATCCGATCTGAATAACCAAAGCCTAGCACGTTACTCTTAGGCTACGGAGAATAGTGGATATTTGTGCATTTACTATACAGGATGTTTCCAAATTGACGTCCAACATGAATACGAATAGGCGAGAATAATAAGAAAGTCTACTGTAGCATCTTTATTTAAGTAGGATTACTTACTTTATTTCAGTTCTTATACGAGGGCTGTTCAATAAAGAATGATCCTAATTTTTTACGGTCATAATTTTTCGTACTAAAATTTAGTCTTATTATATTCTGTTAACATAATATGAAACAGACACGCCGTAGTAGTTTCAATGTTAGTACTCGTGATTCCCGCCTGTGAGAACCAGGCAAGTTCAGATATTTTCTGTATCGCCTACCGCTGCAATGGAGGTAACATGCAGTTAAAGTTGATGTTAGAGGAAGATCCGGAGTTTCTTTCAAACATAATCACTGCTGATGAAACTTGGCTATATCATTTTGATCCTGAGAGCAAACAGCAAAGCTCGGTGTGGAAATCTCCTTCATCACCAACCCCCAAAAAGCAAAAGTGGTTGCTTCTGCTGAGAAAGTTATGGTCATCTCATTATTTGATATTCATGGAATGGTTTATCAGCATGTTGTACCTGCACACACATCAGTAACTGGACAATACTACAGGGATGTCCTGAAAACACTGCAGGTCCATATCAGGCGCAAAAGACTACATTTCCAAGAAGCAGGCTGGATGCTGCACCACGATAATGCGCGGCCGGATATTGCCAATGTTGTTGCTGAATATCTTGCAAAACTCAACGTGAAGTGCATCCTTCACCCTCCCTAAATTCCGGATTTAGCCCCATGTGACTATTTTATTCCCTAACTTGAAGAAACACCTTCGTGGGAGGCATTATCCATCATCAGAAGCAGTGGTGAAGGCTGCGGAGGCGATTTTGAAGGATCTCTCAAAAATGGTTTCCAGCATGTCTTTGAGGACTGGCAGAAACGTTGGTATAAGTGCATAGCATTCAGGGGAGATTACTTTGAGAAGGACCATCAAAATTATGAGGATGAGTAAAGGTACGTTGTCAAAATAAAAAAAGTAATAAAAAAAAGTGATCATTCTTTATTGAACAGCCCTCGCATCTACAAACGTTCCCTTATTGTTAATATTTCAACAAGTATGAGGCAAAACCTTGAAAAAGGTAGTGAAAAAGCGCCTAGAAGGAAAACAGCGTGGCAACCCATCTTCGCACTCTACACCAAAACCAGCAACTGAGTATCCGTGTGCCCTCAAGATCAGCACTAAAGGCGCTGAACTAGCATGCTGTGGTTTCTTTTCGTTTCCTAAAATTAAATGTAAAATTCGTGGAACAACGTTTTACGTCATCAGATGAAACACTGGACAACTTTCTAAGTTTTTGTTGTTCTTGTAATATTACGTCCTCCAACATTAAGTCATCAGACGATGAATGAAATGATGCTCAAATGAGCCCGGGTTCCGTAAGGCTTAGAGTTACCCAACATTCGTCTTTCAGGATAAGGGAAAACCCCGGAAAAGACCTTATCCAGGTAACTCACCCTGACCGAGATTCGAACTCGGTACGTCTTGAACATGAGGTAGACACGCTACCATCTATGCTACCGAGGCGGGCATTTTCATAAGTATCCGAACGTATTGATGCTAAAGCGGCATATTTTGAAAAACAACATAACCATTTAAATTTTTTAAAATTAATCCGTGTTTGATTTCCTGAGAAATTTCGGTGTCATCCTCCTAGTTTGTGTTGCTATATTTCAGGAGAAGACAGGTAGTGGCGGTGTGACGTCAGCTCCGTCAGTTCTAACCGCCAAATACGCCCCCGAACGAAAGGCAGGTTAGCGTGTGACGTCACTACACTGATTTCTGCTGCCCAAGAGGAAGGAAATAGATGTGTTGGGGTTCCGACGGCGTACAAAAGATAGGATACGTATCGGGTAATAATAATATGTACAACTTATATCTTGGGTGTTGTAATATTAATGCTGACTTCTTTAATTACACAATTGGTGTCAGTTTATAAACAATTAACTCTGTGCTATGAGAAAATATTTAAAACTTCAACTCGTAGTTCATCTGAAGGTCAGGCATGTTATAGAGTAAATAAAATAAAACAAAGTAACTTGCTCTGCAAATTAGAGGAGACCCACTCAGAACAGAATTACATGGACATTTTCCGACATTTTCTGTTTCGATTTTCTTTAACTAGTTTATCAAGGTCAGGAATGTCTCGGAAATTTGACACGACAAGGTACTTCGAGGTTTGGACTTAGCTAATTTCACAACAGCAAAATAAAATGTTCGCACATTTATGTCGAACCAAACACACACAATGCCCATGCGGCAACTCAATCCAACCTCGGAAATCTGGTTTTGGGGATATTCTTGTAAAAATCAGCCAAGTCTCTGTATTTTCCTGTTCATCACATTTTTCTTTCAAAATGAAAGCCTGTGTTGGAAACACGTGGTTAGCAGATACTTCCCTTCAGACGCACTTTGAGCCTTTTTCTAATTTACTATCTTCTTCACCTTGTTGATGTTGGATATCTATTGCAGAGGGATAAGCTTTCTTTAAAAAAAAAAAAAAAATCTAAATAGATTATCCGTAATTATCATGCAAAATCAGTTAAAACCAGAAATGTTTTCTTTAATGTAAATCATTTTTATATATTGTACATTTTGTATTAATAAATAAGCGAATGCCTGTATAGTATACCACAGGAGAGAACGTCTCCGGGGGATGAGACGCAAGGAGGTTGGAAAAGGTTGCTACACCCTATCTCGGTAGTTTATGACACTCCATGTCAGTTCAGTTACAGACCATTCAAAGACCTTCCGATGGCTTCTACTTTTGTGAATGAATCTTCTCGGTTTTAGTGTACAGAGTGAATAGCTCGCATTTTTAACGGTTCTGCTCCTTGTGTAGCATTCGTTCTCTGTCACACACATCCGCTGTCCTTGTCCCTCTGTGGAAGGGGGCACATTCCTTTCAGGGAGCTTCTTTGCTTTGCTGAACAGTAGTTCATTTTCTTCATAGATACAAATATTTTATCTTAAGTATTGTGGGATTCGGCGCGTCGACCCCTGCAGCCCTTCTGTGGACTTGGCTGTGGCTAGACGACGCACCGGTCGCCGAAAAGGATACTCTCTGTACAGAGGAGACACCCTAACAATTTTGGGGGAAGTACTGGGGCTCTAGTGCAGCATCATGAAATAGAACGTCTTTGTATGTAATAAAAACACAACTATTATCTTTCAAATAGGTTCCGATAAGTAACTAAAATGCCAGTATATTTGACGTTTCTCTCTCACTCTCTCTGCTTTTCAGTTTCTGTCTCTTTTCTTTAACACTTTTTTTTTTTCAGATCAACAAATCTGTCGTTTATATGGGATCATACATATTTGTATGTTTAGCTTCAAGGCACAAACCTTGCAAGCCTGTCCGTTTATTTAAGGACAATACACTTATTTACACAATTTTTTTCATTTACATCCAGAAACATATATGCCTCCTGGATTAAATGTATATCCACACAAGATAAACAATCAACTTTCCCTTAAACCAAACCGTATATCAGCACTGACCATTAATTATTTAAATACAATTAATTAAATATAATTTCATTATAATTAATTATTTAAAACAAAAAGAATATAAAACAAATATTTCAGCATGTCAAATATATGCAAAATGAATTCTCCTTTGTGCCGAAGGTTCTGGAAAGATATTTCCTACTGCTACTATGACTATATCTCAAAGGATGGCATTATTCAATATCCAAGTCGCACTTACACACATATAATCCTGTTAGATTCTGGCGAACTCTGGAGGTTTAAGCTAAAAATACACAGGAATATAATGGAACCACCTTTTCCACGTGTATGAACACAAAGCTTAAAACCAGTTGCTTCCTCGTCAACAAAATGCAAGCAAGGCAGCAAGTATTTCCGCATCAGTGAGCCAAGATATATAGGAAAAATACACGTGTACTTGAGAATAGATAAAAAATCTGGGATTTATGCATCAATAATACGTCTGCCCTCGCCTACATGTCCCTTTCAAATAAAGAATAAAGTACAACAATACAACGTCCAGAAATATCCACATTTCCGACGATGAGTCGTGCTGGTAAGAAGGATATGAATTTATGCCGAAGAAATAACTGAACTGAATAAGCTGGCAACAAAAGGTGTGAAAAGCAAGATTTCAATAAAGGATACTTCCTGTGAAATCCTAAAGGCATAAAAAAAAGAATGATTTAAGTGACGTGAACTTCTGGAACGGAAAACAGCTAAGAGTAACCGTATCGCACTACCATGTTTATACATTCTAACCATTGTTGTGTATAAAAAAACTGGCTGTCAATTAGGTCTATGGGACCTAGTGGAAGGGTCCACAGAAAATTTACAGACGCGAGTAAATGTATTCCTATGCATGCAAGACTGACCTAAGGCAGGGAGGCGGGTTTCTTATAAGTTAGTTACGCCAGGACGGTTCAGTTTCCTTATACCTGACAAGCGAGTTCGGCGCACAGGTATTTAAGCCTCAATGGAAAATGAAGGAAAAAAAATTGCCTCATGAAACGTTTTATACAACTCTCCAGTATCAACTTAGGTATTAATCGACCCTTTTTTAATGACGTTGTTTCCTCTCTCCCTCTCTCTCGCACATACAAACCTGAACCATTTTAATCTCTCTTCTTTTTAAATGCATTTCCGATACTCAAAGTAGTAGTTTTATCTGGAACGAAATACTTCCAACTTTCATAGGTTAGCGATAATTAATATAATATTAAACTGCGTGGTATTTAAAATTAAATATATCTTGTTCCGAAAATAAATACATCATTTTCTTTGTTATAGTTCTCAAGAACAGCTTATATGGACATCCTACTACAATTAATATAGGCACCAAATTAAAAACACGCATATATATGTATGTATATATATATATATATATATATATATATATATATATATATATATATATATTAGACTTTTAACGACCAAATAAATAAAGTAATTATTTTGTTTGATAATGAGAGCTCAAATACTAAATCACGTTAGAGTCACCGGCATGCGGAGGTTTCATGGAGGAGTTCTTTCAATGTCAGTAAAACTGATTTGATGCATTGATTTGATGCACTTCACTTTTAGCCACAGGTAGAAACTACCGAACCAGACCGGGCTTGAACTCGCACCCTTGGGATCAGAATGCCAGCACCTATGTTATCCTTTTAGTAGCAGTAGCGGTATTATTATTATTATTATTATTATTATTATTATTATTATTATTATTATTATTATTATTATTATTATTATTATTATTATTATTATTATTATTATTATTATTATTATTATTATTATTATTATTATTATTATTATTATTATTATTATTATTATTATTATTATTATTATTATTATTATTATTATTATTATTATTATTATTATTATTATTATTATTATTATTATTATTATTATTATTATTATTATTATTATTATTATTATTATTATTATTATTATTATTATTATTATTATTATTATTATTATTATTATTATTATTATTATTATTATTATTATTATTATTATTATTATTATTATTATTATTATTATTATTATTATTATTATTATTATTATTATTATTATTATTATTATTATTATTATTATTATTATTATCATTATTATCATTATTATCATTATTATCATTATTATCATTATTATCATTATTATCATTATTATCATTATTATCATTATTATCATTATTATCATTATTATTATCATTATTATCATTATTATCATTATTATCATTATTATCATTATTATCATTATTATCATTATTATCATTATTATCATTATTATCATTATTATCATTATTATCATTATTATCATTATTATCATTATTATCATTATTATCATTATTATCATTATTATCATTATTATCATTATTATCATTATTATCATTATTATCATTATTATCATTATTATCATTATTATCATTATTATCATTATTATCATTATTATCATTATTATCATTATTATCATTATTATCATTATTATCATTATTATCATTATTATCATTATTATCATTATTATCATTATTATCATTATTATCATTATTATCATTATTATCATTATTATCATTATTATCATTATTATCATTATTATCATTATTATCATTATTATCATTATTATCATTATTATCATTATTATCATTATTATCATTATTATCATTATTATCATTATTATCATTATTATCATTATTATCATTATTATCATTATTATCATTATTATCATTATTATCATTATTATCATTATTATCATTATTATCATTATTATCATTATTATCATTATTATCATTATTATCATTATTATCATTATTATCATTATTATTATTATTATTATTATTATTATTATTATCATTATTATTATTATTATTATTATTATTATTATTATTATTATTATTATTATTACTATTATTATTATTATTATTATTATTATTATTATTATTATTATTATTATTATTATTATTATTATTATTATTATTATTATTATTATTATTATTATTATTATTATTATTATTATTATTATTATTATTATTATTATTATTATTATTATTATTATTATTATTATTTCTGGGTAGAATGCTTAAAGGCAGGATTTACGTTATCGCGTTCATCCTCACTCCTCCTGTGGTCGGTGGAGGGGAACATTGTCAGTGTTGATTAGCAGTTAAAGCTGACCTTTGCTTTCACTAGGCTAAACTAATCGAGTATAGACTTTTGTTCCCCTTGCCTCTCCAACCCCCTCGGCCATCGGACTGTACACTGTTTTGTACAAAAATAAAGTAGCACACAGAGCCCCGGGACTTTTTACTGGTTTAGCTCGTTGCGCTTGTGGTGATAGTCCATGGTTCTATTACCGGCCCTATCGAATCCTTCCAATCTGTGTGCCTCATGTGAAGTGTCCGACAGCCTCACCCACGTGGTTCAGAGTCCACGCTAAAAACCGTAGGTCCTCTCATTTCCTCGACACCCTTATGGTGACTTTACCGTTTTAGGCAATAGACCACTTCAGAAATGAGCACAGTCAGTTTTTTGTAATGTGCATTCTGCAAAAGTTAATAGAGATGACAACGAATGTAGGCATGTCCACTAAATCAGTAGCGCGGCCGGCTTGGGTTAAGGAATTATTAGGATATTTTGAGGAGACGCCGTACCACTCCCTAAATTGCATGAGATGTCCGATCGGAATTTATACAATCCATAAACTGTGGAATATTCTGCGAGGTATTTGTAATTAAAGCCAGTGAGCAATAAACTTAAGCAATGCTCACTCACCTCCTGTCGGGGTAATTTGCATTGAGTTGACATTGTTATAATCACCATCACTTTTTTAAATACAGGATGCCCATAAAGTCACTATCCATTTCAATGAAGGAAGACAGTGATTGAAAAATCAATATTGTTTTGAAGTGTTCCATATATTCTAGTGCCCCTCTAATGACATACATCTAGCTCAAAACACATACGCCAACTTTCAGTAGTGGAACGAAATGTAGACTGTAACATGTCAACCGTAATTCGACCTGCTGCTTCCCTGATACGATTCCGTAACTCAGGCAGAGTTACACTTTGCTAGTGTACACTTTAGATTTGATGTACCCCCGTGCAAAAAAAGCCTAAAGGAGTAAGGTCCGGTGGACGGGAAGCCCACAGCCGTGGTGAACCTCTGCCTATCCATCTCCCTGCAAAGGTTTTGTTCAGGTAATCACAGACGATGTTTGCAAAATTTGGAAGCGCACTATCTTGCTGAAAGACAACTGTATCCAGTATGCCATCCACTTGAAGCGGCGGTTCAAGGATCAGTTCTAAAATGTTGAGGTAGATGTTACCTGTTATTGACCTTTCGGCAAAGAAAAATGGGCTATACAGTTTTGCGTTTGTCATACCCAACCAAACATTGACTTCCGGTGTATCACGTTCCCACTCCGATACCTCATGTGGTTCTTCATATGCACATATTTGGTTGTTGTGTCTGTGCACTTTCCCACAAACTTGGAAAGTAGCTTCATCGGAAAATAAAATGTTGTCCATTAAATTCTCATTCTCTACACATTCCAGCAGGTCATAACACATTGCCCAACGACAGGCGAAATCCTCGTCCTCAAGATGGTGCAGAACTTGAATGTGATACGGACGTTTTCGTATAGTGAAACGTAGAATTTTCCACACTATGTTGCGAGGGACGTTCAATTCCCTACTGAGACGTCGAATTGGTGCCTTCGGACTCCTATCACTGGAAATTTGAACCTGCTGCACTGTTTCTGTCAAGACGTGTGGTCGTCCAGGACGTGTCTCATCACACACACTGCCGGTACGCTTAAATTTGTTCACAAGCAGACGAATGTGTGCCTTTGATGGGGCTGGTTTGTGGAATTTGCGGGTAAATTCCGCTCTGGCGTCTTGGTATGGCAATCCGCGTACCCGTGCACAAACAATGGCAACCCGTTCTTCTGTGATAAAAATCTTCCACTAAGATACCAGTATCTGAAAAGAAACAAAATATTGCGTTTTCATTGAAAAGGATAGTGACTTTAGAGACACCTGTATTACGTTGGAATGTAGAAAATGAGAAAAAAATTCAACGCACCACATCGCGTTTTGTAATGGATGGATCTACCTAGCGTTTCTCACAAACAGAGCCGCTTCGTTTTAACAATATGATGGATATCAAGTTTAAGATTTTTTTCTTTGTTTCTACTTTGTTTCTACGACTTGTTAAGTCGTATCAGACGATGAATGAAGTAATGCTGAAATGAGCCCAGGGTACATAAAGCTTAGAGTTACACGGCATTCGTCTTTCAGGATAACAGAATATCTGGGAGAAATCCAGCTAACTCACCCTGACCCCGAGACTCGGAACCTCTTGACCGTGAGGCACAGACGAGGCGGGCGTCAAATGTTAGTGGGGAGGGATGCGACTTCAAACGAACTGGTGAACTGCCTCCTTACTCTCATAAAAGACGATAACTGAGCATATTTGACAGAAACGTTCTCTCAGATAAGTGTAGTACTGAAAACCTAAGCTGAAAATTTTGATTGAGTGTATAATTGGTTACTTTGATAATTGTGAATGGCTTATCTTCTTTCTAATACGCATATATATGTTTCAAATTTAAGTAATTCGAAACACAGGACTCTAGGTTATGATAACAAAAGGCACTTTGTAGTAGTAACATTTTTATGAATATTTTTTATATTTTTGTTAAACAAAACAGTTAAAAGACCTGATCACTGAGCAACAAAAGCAGACTGAATATCACGGTTTATTTTGGCAAGCTTGCAGACCTCGCCCTGTCCACTCATTCACAAATAGAGACTGCAAGGACCGACTCTAGCTTCTGAGTCCTAGCGACGGATATTTCAGTGATTTGAGTGGCCTTTTTGGACACAATGCAATGCCCTAGGGATTCTTTGTCTAATTATCTAAATTGAGTTACAGCTTTAAGCATTTTGACCCGATTATAGGGATTGTCCCTCTCCGCTCCCGTGCTGAAGTAATCCGTAAAAGAGCAAAGAGATTTGATCGGACCTGAGCGGCTGTTATAAACCTCATTGCTTTTCTGCTCCTGTACAAATCCTGTGTCCTTTGGTAATCTCTTGCTATGTGATATACGGGATATTCGGGTGAGTTTATGACAAACTTAAGGCATGATAGGTAGTATAAAATGCTAAAACGTCCATCTGGTGATGTTCCAGTACCAACGCATGCAAATACTTTCTTCCATTTTGTTTCCAGAACAGAATGTATGAAACTATAGAAAAATCCAATTCTGTTGAGGTGACTCATTTTATCCGTGCTTTGTTTACGACTAAAGGCTTGCATGTTTTCAGATAAAGGTGTTTTACATACAGTTCAAGGGATTGCATGTCAGTACATCAATAAAAATCATTGAACAGTATATTTAGTGTGATCTAAAAGGATACACATGTGGGCGCATCAGCTTCTTATGCATTGAATCAAATTATCATTGAGGGTATAACACGTTTTGGAAAGTTTTTACATGCTATTAACTACTATTTTTCCATCAATGTACAAAGGAGTTTTATAAAAGAGATGTTTTGTATACCAGAAAGAACGTTAATCTATTGAATGATGTCTGAAGAATGGGGTGGCCAAATAACAGGGCCATCTCTTTCTATCCACTAACACTTTAAAGCCGGACAAAGCACCTACGAACAAAGATAATATATTACTCACAACACCCTTTTGTATTCATGCTAGGATAAAACAACCAATTCATTTGTAATAATATTGTTTTCTGATTGCAAATAATCTTTAACTTGAGAGATTTTAACTGCTAATATTTCGATAGAAATTAATTGCTCTTTCACACTAGCCGTGTATAGGACGCACTATGAAAAGGTAGAGCTAGACTGACAAATTCAATGTCATAGCTAGGATTTGAACTACGGATCTTCTGGTTTCCGTCCAGCTGCTCTAACCATTGAGCCACTATGGCCAACGGGCCGATATGATATTAAATTCTCCAACTGACTCTATTTTTCCCGGTAAACCACTAGGAGTTCTCATAAACACATGAGCATTGGCTATGACATTGATTTTTCCAGTCTGGCTCTACCCTCTCATACTGCGTCCTACACAGCTAGTGTGAAAGAACAATTAATTTCCATTAATTGTACCTAATAGTGTTCCGAACTATAAAGCCCGGGCCTTAAAGTACTTACAGCATAGTGAGTCGTCATTATGGTAGTTGTGTTATGTGTTTATGAGAACTCCTACTGGCTTCACTGCTTCTTTGTCACATTCTAAGTAGCACTTGATCGAGAATTGCTCAGTTATGTGCCTTAGTCAAGGAGCTAAAGGTACATTCCAGAAAATTTAATAATGGTTTTAACTGTACAAGTGGTCACGATTATACCATCAAGGATATAAACTGGTTCTGGTCTAAAATAAATCCGATATGAAATATTTGACGAACTGAAGGAACATGAATAATGGAAATAAGTAAATAAATAAAAGGCTACACTTGTCGGACAAATACAATAAAACTTTTAATGTTACCCACAGCAATAATACACAAACTACGAGGGCTGTTCAATAAAAAATGATCACAATTTTTTTTGACAACGTACCTTTATGCATCCTCATAATTTTGATGGTCCTTCTCAATATAGTCTCCCCTGAATGCGATGGACTTGTCCCAGCTTTTCTGCCAGTCTTCAAAGACATGCTGGAAACGAATTTTTGAGAGATCCTTCAAAATCGCCTCCGCAGCCTTCACCACAGTATCTGATGATGGATAATGCCTCCCACGTAGGCGCTTCTTCTGGATAGGGAATAGAAAAAAGTCACATGGGGCTAAATTCGGACTATAGAGAGGGTGAGGGATGCACTTCACATTGATTTTTGCAAGATATTTAGCAACAACATTGGCAATATGCAGCCGCGCATTATCGTGGTGCAGCATCCAGCCTGCTTCAGGGAAATGTGGTCTTTTGAGCCTAATATAGACCTGCAATGTTTTCAGGTAATCCCTGTAGTATTGTCCAATTACTGATGTGTGTGCAGGTACAACATGCTGATAAACCAATCCATGAATACCAAAGAATGAGATGACCATAACTTTCCCAGCAGAAGCAGCCCCTTTTGTTTTGGGGGGGGGGGGGTGTTGGTGATGAGGAGACTGCCACACTGAGCTTTGCTGTTTGCTCTCAGGATCAAAATGATGTAGCCAAGTATCATCAGCAGTGATTACGTTTGAAAGAAACTCCGAATCTTCCTCTATCATCAACTTTAACTTCATGTTACCTCCATTACAGCGGTAAGTGGCACTGAACATGTCTGAACTTACCTGGTTCTCACAGGCGGGAACCAGGAGTATAAACAATGAAACTAATTGAATTTTAGTGCGAAAAATGATGACCGTAGCAAAATTATGGTCATTCTTTATTCGTATTTTTCTCAGCGCTATATTGTGAAAAAAAATTCTATATTAGAAGCGTCTTTGTCTATTATATTGTAAACTTCTTTTTTAATTTATGTCTCACTAGCATTGATGTGGGTAAATGGGTTTTAAATCTTCAAATAAGAAGAAAATTTGACTACTTGCATTTTAGGTTGAAATTAATTGGAAAATAATTAGGAATGTTTACGTATGTTAAGAATAAAATTATTTTGAATTCTGAACATATTCTTAATTTAGAATTTCTGCAACTCATTTTTGACTCGATGAGTTTTACCGCTATAAAACCAAACTTAATTTTGGCTTACAAGCGCAGTCCTACTATTAAATCCGACCTAAATTATTTCCACGTTCTAATTCTAGTTAATTCCACTGTAATACGAGAAAATTACCACCTTCTATGATACCTCAGCGTTTAAGTTGGTTACTAACAGAGATGAAATCTCTTTTCCTGTAACTGCTGGATATATCCTGTTACCTGAAAATGTGTGCCAAACAGGTTACGTTAAAATGGCTGCTCTTTGAAGTGCGGTGAATATCTCTCGCACAATTTTTACCTCGAAGGTAGAAGCAGATATGGGAAGAGCAGGCGTCCGTTACATTACGTTCACGAAAGAATGCCTCGTTACCAGTTCATTGCCTAAAGCGGACAATACGTCCCACCATAACGTTTAATACTTATTTGCTTGGTACAATATTGCTGCCTATTGTCTTATTTACCTACCGGCTTTTCCTTTTAATACTAATTAATTTGTTTTATTTTCAGAATTTTTTGTACATTATGTTAACTCCTGCTCCATTTTTGGCTGTAGGTAGTTTAGAACTCAATGGTTAGATGTAGGCTTAGATATATGTTTGAAAATACTGATTATTTTGGTGACAAAAGACTCTCCGAATTTTTTAGAATACATGGTCATGTATAAGAGTGCCTTATGTAACTAATTGTATAAAATTGTAACAGAAATGTGTAGAAAAGCGGAGATGGAAAAACAGAAAAACAAACAGAAAGTAATACACCTTCCCGTTATACATGAACGGAATTGTTAAATACAGTGTGATCCATATAAACTTGAACCAATAATAGTACATACGTGTAACCTTGGGAGAATATGATACTGTGACTTTGTGGGTTCGTAGAATTAAAAGTCCAGTTTGCAGAAATTCAAAATGCACTTTATTTCCGTAGAAACACACTTTGGTCAACCCTTAGAGTATCAGAATTACGTAACATACACAAATACAATCTCCAAGGTCGTCGACCACAAACAAAAGAGTTCACTTTCAAAACACAGCTACATGGGCACGATTATCAAGTTTCGATTACGACTGACTCAACTGGTGATCCGCGACTTCTATTGTAGCTCCACACATTGTCCTAGAAATTTGTGGAATGTTCTGTAATAATCAAGACGACACTAGAAAGACGAACCATGCAGTCATTTATCTTTATCTGTTTCGGCAAGCTGTTTATCTCCGCGTTGCACCATCTGTCCCTTTGTACGCGCAGGCCACGCCAGTTGCAACAATGCGATCCAGTGACAACACAATTGGGAGATTACATTTCACTGTTTACATGTCAGAGAAAATGTTGGAGGTCTCCTTCGCCAGCATCTATACAGTTTTTTATCTCTCTATATACAGTATATATATATATATATATATATATATATATATATATATATATATATATATATATACAATTTTATATGTATACAGTTTTTTATCTGTACGGAAATTAGAAATAACATCCGCTGATATTTCACAAATATTGCTATGAATTACAGAAATATTTTCGTTAATTCTCGTGAATGTGATGGAGTTTGCGAAATTATAGTGTACGGTGTTAAGAGAAGGATTCAACATGCAGAAAATTGTAGGCATTCTACAATTCTTCCATATATATTATGGGGATAATATAGCCTTAAAAAGTATTTTTATAATATTTACAAAGCAACCCTAAAACGCCTGGTAAATCTCTGTAATAATATATTGCAATACAAGAATGATAAGTGAAGAAAATTTCTCTTATAATTTTCTCGTACTTCTGAGGCACAAAGCATGTCAGTTGCATTCTGTTTGTTCACTGTTAATGTATAATATAAACAGTAATTAAAACAGATAAAGTTTTACGGAGATGGTATCCAATTTAGAGAAGGTTATTTCCAGCAAGATGGAGCAACGTGCCATACCTCTAATGACACCATGGAACTTGTAACCAGTTTCCTTGATAATCGAATAATCTCATAGGTCTGTGCCCTCCCCCAGATCCCCTGACCAAATCTCACCGGATTTTTTCTTGTGGGGGTATCTAAAAATAGTGTACAAAAATAGGCCACAGACAATTGATGTTCTCAAGGAATCCATTCGAACCGAAATAAGTAACATTGGCCAGGATACTCTCCGTAAAACTTCAGAGAATTTGGTGAGACGAGTGCAAACACGTATAGATGATGGTGGAGGGCACTTCCAAAATTTTCTCTGATATGTAAATAGTGTAATGTAATCTCCCAATTGTGTATTATATTCTCCCAAGGTTACACGCGTGTCCTATTATTGGTTAAAAATTATGGCCTATTGAAATGGTTCAGGTTTACATAGATCGCGCTGTATAAGGGGAAGAAATGTAATAAGCACTCCAAGAGCAGGTAATAAATTGTGTAAAGTTTAAAGAAGATAATAAATTACTCGGTATTTTTATAATTTCAGTATCCTTAAAACTACTAAAAGTACTGCTTTTAACTTCTTGTGAAGTACTGAAACTGCAAAGTTATAGCGCAACAGATAGGAAACTATTCAGGCAAAGAATTTGAACAATTTCAAGCTAAAAAACCTATTTAATTTCGTAGGGAAATTTACAAGGGTATTGAAATTATGTTTTGCGGGGATATCACAGTAAGTAAATCTGGGTTTATGATAAAATAATTTATCTAATTAAATATTAACTTCAATAATATTAAAAATAGACCACCCATATGTACTTATATATTATGGAATACATTGCATAATAAGTTTTTGGTCAATAAACTCATACTTCCTTATGCATACATCCTGGAAACTGCCGGAAAGCACCTCCATAAATACCTATGAACTTTTCTCCTCCAATCAGGGGCTTCAGAGCGTTCCATTAAAGTATGTCTGTGTCTCTCGTTCACGTCCCCCATAGTTTTACAACAGATCGTTCTAGCCTTGGGCATTAAATCAACAGCATGCAAATCTTATTTATGGTTATCTGGGTGCTACAGTCTGATTTCCAAAAAAAAAAAAAAAAAAAAAAAAAAAAAAATACGTGAAGGTCATGAAGCAAGGGCCGCGAAGGATAAGAGGGGAAGGTCGTTGCTATGGTAACGTAAACAAACGTTGCCAGATTGCTTACACATACTCTGATAGCTCGAACCCTTGATTATGTTTCAAATGTTGAGAGGATAAAGAAAGGGTATACCTGCATTACTTCCTGTCTGCTGTTGGGCAACATTGCGGAACCTCACGTAGAAGAACAGATGGCCTTCACGTATCTTCTTTTAAAAATCAGACTCTAGAACTGAATTAGCAGCTTGATTAACGACACTATACTTTTAAGGGGGGACGTATGCAAATATTCAGGGTCTTACACAAATAGCCATAACATCCAAAGTTTTCAAGTTATAGGAGTGAAACTTAGTATACTTATTTAGGATAATACAGTTAATATGCACAATTTTTTTCATAATTTTCCATTGTTTATAACTAATGCTACATATTTTTCTATATGCAGAGATATTTACAAACTTAAGCCCATTTTTTTTTTCAAAATTCACATATGCTGTCTTTCTGAAATATAGTCTGTTATTTTAAAACACACTAAAAATGAATTTGTTGGATTTAGATTTCTTATTGAAGCTGTATAGAAATTAAAAAAAATGTTAATCTTATGCATCCTTTAAAAATTAAAATAATTTCATACAGTTTGTATCAGCACATTCCATATAGAGCTTAATCTTAAATTCTAGAACCAACAAAATGTTCATTGTGGCATAAGAAAGCTGTGTGCTAAATTGCATCACTGTAGATGAAGTAGTTTGAGAGGAAAATGGGTTGAAGTTGTAGAAAATGCAAGTTACGGTGAAAGGCAATTAAAAATACAATAAGTATTATTCAGTTTGCCTTTTAATTTTAAGTCAGAACTTCCCACATCCATAGTCTGTATCCTCATTCTGGTCTTCTTCAGCCTTTCTTTTTAAATTCCTCTTCTATCTTGCATCTTTCTGCACCAGCAATGCGAATGTTGTCGATACTCTGCAAAATTGTTTCCATAAACACACCAGGTTGATACCCTAACTGGTGTATAACTTTCTTTTTGCCAAAATTCCCATCATTAAACACTATTGCAGCATCAAATGTAGCAATTTTCACCACTATGGAAGGCACAAATGATATTTTGGGACACCTTTTCCATATCAAACTGTTGAGACTTTCATTTGGGTTGTGTGTCTCTCCATAGAGACATTTTTTAGCAAGTCTGGGTGTGTTAGAATTGGTAGGTGGACTTTATAGGTTCCAAGACAGCTGACGGAAGACTATGTGTTGCTACCATGCTACTATGCAACACTAGGGCATTTAATTTTTAAAGGCACATACAGACCACGTACAGGCATAATATGTTGGTGTTTGATAGCTAACACTATATACTATTTTACAAAAAATAAAATAAAAAAAATTGAAAATTTTCTCGTGTGTCCCCCCTTAAGCCAGTTATAATATCCAAACTGAAAACAATAGAACTGTTTTTTACCTTCTGATTTATGTAACTGAATCTAATCCAATATTTATTGGCCTTACTTATCTCTGTGTTAAAACTAGCTCCCTTAGGGGTTTACTATCGCTTGATGAACTAATTAATGCATTGTCTGATTTTAAGGTTTTTATCACAATCGTTCCTATAGAATTATGTTGGAGCATAAAACTTCAATCTTTCCAAGCAGTTCTTCACCACCCTATTCTGGTTTCTCAGTAGAGAACATTGATACTTCCTTAGAAGTAACTCCAATGTTTTGTTGAATGTGGCGATGTTCCAGCAATCGGTAACAACATAGCACATCTGTGATTATGCTGGAATCGCGAAATCTTCCATTACTTCCCCCTCTAATAGCTTGGGTTGTTTGCATTAATCTACAACAGTGGGCATGCAGTCGATTGACATCTCCGGAAATTACCTGTAGTTAGCTCTTTTCGAGGCTACCGGAAAACTGTGTACATGTGCATCAGATTTATGGAGTTCTTTAAACTCATCAACCTGTGGTTATGTGTTCATGCAATTATGTTTTATTTAATTAATTTATGTTTTACTTCGTCTTAATGACTGAAGTATTCAGAGCCCGTTTCTTATAAGTATTGTGTGTTTAATGTGGTACTGAATTTGGCTTAAGTATTAAAATGATCTTTAATTATATTGTGAATGTTAAACTTTTAAATGGAGTGGATTATGAAATTATATAAAATTATTTTAATATTATATTATATTTAGAGGCACCTTCTCTTATTATGGATCCTCTGCGTAAAGGAGTATTCATTTGTTTCTTCTAAAACTTTCGAAGCTTATTCTAGAATAATATACATAAAAAGAATATATATTTAATATATATATTAAACTTTATATGTATATATAAATATGAGGCTCCTAGTATCAAAGACGGAAATTCGCCATTTTTATCGAAACTGAGTAAGTATCGATCTATTTCATATTTGGACTGCTCTTTTTGAATCTGCAGTCTATTTGTACCTGAAATGGACCTTTATACGTATTTTTCATGGTTGAAATATGTAGTTAGTTTCAAAACCGGACACCTCCTTGCTCAGTTAGTATCAAAAATGGACATGGCCGTTTGAACCAATCCAATCGCTGGAAATCATTGAAAACTGTCATGGCCTCCAGTTTATGGTTACATTTTGACGTGATTGAGATGTTTTAAGTTTGCTCGCATATTTCATTGAAATATAACAGTTTCGGGACAATTTTAAGCTTAATATGGAGCAAAATACATTGGAGAGCAGATATCCAAGTTCACCGGCTAAAACTTGTGGTTGTGGGAAAGTTGCTAGCCAAGCATTTTGGAAGTGAGTGGAAGGAGAATTCCCATCTTAAATTCCCTGGTTCAAATCCCGGCTGTGGCATTGAATTTTTCAGTCTAACTTTATCTTTCCATACTTTATCCTACACACGGCCAGTGTGAAAGAACTATTAATTTCCACTAATTGACTCTAATAGTGGTCCGAACTATAAAGCCCGGACCTTAAAGTACTTACAGCACAGTAAGTCGCCATTAAGGTAGTTGTCTCATGTGTTTATGAGAACTCCTAAGTGGTTTACCGCGAAAAACACGAGTCAGTTGGAGAATTTAATGTCATGTCGGCACGTTGGCCATAGTAGGACACTGTTTAGAGCGGCTGGACGGCAACCACAAGATCCGTGGTTCAAATCCCGGCTATGGCATTGAATTTTTCAGTCTGAATCTATCTTTCCAGTTTCCAGCAGCAGTTTGTGGAGGGAAGATCGCTTGAAGTCTGGAAGCTTAGAATCAGAGTTAACAGCCAACATCACTCAATATGCGCGCGCAGCATGTTTTTCTTTAATTACAAACTAACTTAACTACGAGAGTGGGTCAAAAAGTAATGCCTACTACTTTTTTCCTTAAATAAGTTATGTGAAAACTTTGAATTTGGCGCAATTCCTCAAACCTTCTTCTCCAAACCCCTGCAGTAGTAACTTCCTAAGTCAACAGGTGGCAGCACTGCATCCTCTTGCAAAATGGCTGACATCGACATTCGTATTAGACAGCGTTCTGTGATTGAATTTTTGACTGCGGAAGGTGAAACGCCAATTCGCACTCACGAAAGGCTAAAAATGTGTATGTTGATGCAACGGTGGATGTCAGCACTGTTAGACGATGGTTTCGTCGCTGTAACGAAGCTGAAGGACAAAAAACATTGGCAGATGAAAAGCGAAGCGGCAGGCCGGTGACTGCAGTGACTCCATGCAACATTCAGCGAGTCGATGGCATCATTCGTGGTGATCGCCGGGTAACAACAGGTGAATTGTGTCGCATTACCTCCCTCAGTAAAGGCAGTGTGATGATTATTCAACAACTGGGTTACTCAAAAGTTTGTTCACGTTGGGTACCAAGAATGTTAACCGCCCAAAATAAAGAAAAAAGGAAAACAATAGCCTCCGATCACTTGCAGAGCTTCAATTTGGAGGGAGAGGAGTTTCTGGAAAAAATTGTTACTGGAGACGAAATGTGGGATCAGTTTTTTGAATCTGAATCAAAGAGACAGTCAATGGAGTGGCATCACACAACGTCACCGAAGGAAAAAATAAATAAATAAAAACTCAGCGGTCGGCAGGGAAAGTTATGGCAACAATGTTTTGGGAAGCAGAGGGTGTGCTTATGATTGATTTTTTGGAGCAGGGATGCACAATAAATTCTGTCCAATATGTCAGAACTCTCAAAAAGCTGAAAGCACGTCTTTGCTGAGTTCGCCCAACAAAAACTATGGCGGATGTTCTTCTTTTGCATGGCAATGCAAGACCACACACCAGCCGTTATACCACTGCTGAAATTGAGAAATTGGGATGACAAGTCTTACCTCACACCCCATACAGCCCTGAGCTGGCACCATCAGACTTCCATCTGTTCGGGCCACCAAAGGAAGCTCATCGTGGGATTCATTTTGAAGATGAGGAGGCTGTGAAAACGTCCATGCGTCAATGACTTAGGATGCAAGACCGTGTGTTTTACCACACTGGAATACATGCCCTAGTTAAATGGTGGACCAAAACTGTGAAAAAGAACGGAGATTTTATTGAATAGTGACAAATTAATCGTCAATGTTGTAGTTTTTAAGCTATATAAATTGGATTCAATTTTCCTGGCAATTAAAAGAGAAATAAAATAGGATACATTACTTTTTAACACATTGCATTGCTTTTTTATAGTTGAAATATGCTTAGTACGTACTTGTTGCGTGCTTTAGCAAAAGGAACTCAAGACTCCATACCTCTGTAGCAGTACCTTTTCAAGGGACTATTTATAAAGTGGAAGCATCATGGGAATTGTGAAGAAGGCGCGTTACGTTTAGCGGTCACATGGTTTTGTTTACACCTACTTTATTCTCCCGCTGCAAGCAGTATACGTGTTCTGGACTCAGTTTTGGCTACTTCCAGCTAGACTCCGCATTCGAGTTCTGGCACACAGTCCCCACATAAAACAGAGATGATACCATCAAACTCTCATGCGCGTACAGGTACTGTGACTTTGTGGGTTCGTAGAATTAAAAGCCAAATTTGCAGAAGTTCTAAAAGTTCTTTATTTCCGTAGAAATACACTGTTCAATTCTCACGTAACAACATTACGATCTACCAAGTTTGATGACCACATCAGCTCTCGTTACAACAACACTCTACAGCTGTTTACTCTTGTTTACGACTGACTCTTGGCGAGTCGTCGCCTTCTTAAATACCTCATTGATAAATTCTAGATATTTCTGGAACAATAAAGAAACCGAATAATCTCTATCAACCAAGACGTCACCAGAAATTTCCATTTATCTCAGTTTGTTTGTTTCGGCAGACCTTTATCTCGCGCTATCTTTAACTGCTTATGCAAGCTCTTTATTACCGTGAAACACTATCCGTCTGTTATCTATTTGAGTACGAGTCCAGTGATAATTCCATGGTTAGTGTGCTGCGGTTACCAACCATTCACTACTTTTTCTAGGACTATAACTGTATTTTATTTTAGTTTCACCTTTATTCAGCGTTAGAGAAATTAAACGCTGTTGATGAGCTAAGTTGCGTAAATTGTTGCAGAATCCTAGGGTTTGAATGGAAAGACTGTGGGACAAGATACTGTCATCGCGGCTGCATTAGGTGATTAAATTAATAACTTAGTCCAACATGCATGCAACTGGTGGTTTACAATATTTAGCAAATTACTTTACTGTTTTCGTTGCCTTCCAGACAAAGACCCTGATTTGCATTTGCAACGGCTACTAAATTACTTTGTGCTGGAGAAAGCTATGCATGTCGTGTCAGTCTGCTGGTGTTTCCTGCCAGCATTAGTGGAAGAGGAATAATCCGACTTCCCGTTTGTCAGAGCAGCACTATTTCATAATCATTCATTGTCATCCAACTTGTGACAGACGTCAGATATGGCTGGACAACAAACCACGGCTTACCTGGTAGGGTAGTCATATATTTCCCAGACTACTTAATGCCACTCCGTGCCTCTGCTACAAATCCATTAACCTTTTACCATCATCTTTCAAGGATTTTGTGGTAATGGCGTACTCTAAGTCATAACATTCTTGATCAGCTAAGAGTACAATATCATATCATATGTTCCTACGACATACTTAAGTAAACAGTGCATGTTTGGTCAAGTGTATAAAGACAGAAACCAATACATCACACGAACACTGGACATAATTTAGACACAAGATAAAATTCTACAAACAGACTTTTCCCATTAAGGATTGCCATTTGTTGTACAGTCTTATATTTGCAGAACACAAAAGTGATTTTAAGTGTGGAAATAACGCACACGTTCATGTAGGAAAGCATTAACAAGACGTTTCTCGAGTGCTCAGATTTAATATAAATGTTTTTCTGTAAGGATAATTTATGTAAACAAATTAGCTTCATTAAGTATTCAATATGGCCTAGCGACATTTTTTATTAAATAGAGAAGTTTCAAATAAACAATACAAATCAATTACATGTCCGGCTTTGCAATGTAATTTCTTATAACACACTACAAACTATTGAGATTTTGCTTCTCTTATAATTGTGTAAAAATTGGTTCAATCTTACAAAGGTAAATCGAGAGGTATGGTTCAGGCGTTTTCGTCTGTGACTCGCATTCGGCAGGTCCGTGTTCGATTCTGGTGACCGACCTACCTCACCCGTGGGTCTTTCGGCGGTTTTCCCGGGTCACCAGGCGAATGTTGAGCAAGTTAATTACACCCCCTGAATTTCCTGTTCCTCCATTCATCTAAATTATCATTTCACTTCATCTCTCATCTGGTGGTCTCTTTTAAGGTAGAAGTATCGGGGGATCTCTCGGCGTTGCATGGCTGGATGATATGCTCTTGGTAAACTTTCTCCTCCAGTAGGAGAGTTTCTGGTCTCCGAACCCGGTCTGGTAGAGCCGTTTCCCTACCACAGTAGGGTTCCCGTAGGGGTGCGGATCCGTCACCTTCAGCTGCCGTGGTGCGAGCGCTGCGGACCCCCAGCACTCGTGGTACCTCCGACGTTACTAGAGGAACCTCGGGCCGCACTTTTGAGCCCCTCCCTGATAGGGAGTTGTTCGGATTGGGTTGGACTCGAGAGGGCAGTGGCTCCCGATACCCGTGGGAGATCGGGTACGTCTCCGGACGGCGTTGAGGGCTGCCGTTAATATTCCCGCGTACTAGCCAGCATAGCTAGTAGAAGGTGTGCTAGATCACCAGATGACCCCACCGAGGTCATATCGGTAACCTTCCCATTTTGGAGTTGGCGCGCGTAAGTGGCGCATCCACTTCCATCCCGTCTTGAGTCCACAGGACCAGATGTGGGGGCTTGTTAGTCTCTAGGTCTTACCCTATGGAAAGCTCCACGAAGACGCCCGGCGCCCTTTTGGGACTGGTTGGTAACTCCCTAGTCGAAGGAGGCCCGGGTCCTTAGTCCTACGGGTCCAGGACTAATGGGGGTAGAACCTCTGGCATTAACTAACATTAACCACAGTAGGGTGGGATGCCGGTCGTACTTTCCTGCCAGGGAGTTTCCAACTGGTAAAAGTGTAGAGCCCCTGCCCTCTGCACAGCCGTGGCTCCTAGGGACAGCCGGCGTCTGTCTCCTCTCGCCTCATCGTTTCTCCCGGGGATGCCCTACTTGGGGCATAGGTACAATAGACCAAGTTGGACCTCCGTGCCGAATCTCCTCCTTGGCGTAGTCCAGCCCAGTCCACGAAGGAAAGAAAATGTCTTTTGGGAATTACCAATATTTTTACTCAAAATTTTTGGGTGTTAGATCTTGCTATTTTAGAAATTTATGTCTTCGTCAGTTGCCAGACATTTATAAAAATTCCTCTAATAAATACATATAAAATAATTTTGTAATTTTGCAATTTATTTCTCATCTTTCCTTTTACAACATCAAATGGAAATACAAAATCAAGATTACAATTATAAAATTCATACTGGAAAACGCTGTATATTCCTAAATCCTCAAAATCCTATCATGTTGCCCGCCATTGAATAATAATTCGGTCCCCATACACCTAACCCTAGGTTTCTGTGTATTGGAGGGCCTCTACTCCTTTTTACACTTTTTGCCATTTCACCTATCCTATTCTACATTTTTTCTTAATTGCTCTTAGCCATCTCTTTTTAACGTTCCCTAAATAGTTCCCTATATTTTTCTGTTCTTTTCCCCTTTTATTCACAAAATTTAATTACTACTTCACTCCCCAAATTGTCTCATTTACGTAGCCAGGCCTGCTCTCTCCATATCTTTGTTTGACTACAGTTGAATATACAATGGAAATCTGCATTCTCTTCTCCACACAATGGACATTTATCTAGCTCCCTCTCTTGACCTATACCTTTCAAGTTTCTCACTCCTTTTCTCGCCCAAGCAAAACCTTCTCGCCCTAACTTACTACATATATCTATATATCCTTCCCTCCCCCATGGTTGTTTTCATTTCGCTATATAATCTCAGTGAGCTTTTGTCACTTGTATTGGCGAAAATGTCTTGTCTGTCAATATCTTCTAATCTTAGCTTAACTTCTTTCCAAAATAGTTTGTTAAACACTGCATATGAAGAATTTGAAAACTCCGTGTAATCTTAAAAAAAAAAAAAAAAAAAAAAAAAAAAAAAAATAATACACAAGCACACATACACGTGCAAGATCGGAAACCCTAGAAAAGGTCAGTGCACTTTGTTTTTGCACATTAAAAATGGAAATAATCCCTACATTAATTTGGTGCTATAATTTTTATTTCGTCTACCACGTCTATAACAGGTAGCTATGGTATTGTATTACATTTAAAAATTCAATACTGAGATTATACTCGACATGCACAAACTGCATATTCCATATCACATCTAAATTTGGTCAAATACAAGCTTCTACGTACAATGTCCTCTAATGCATCAATGACAGTTTCCCCCCACCCCCCATGAGGTGAGATCTGATATATGATCAGACTCTATTGAAACCAGTTATGTTGGTTGGCAGTTGCGTTGTCACTTAACCCATGTTCAGATATACAGATAAAGTGACAAGTTTCATCGTTCGGAGTGTTCAGTAAAATATTATTGTTTACCAGTTGGACCTTCAACATTTAAAGAATGAAGTTTAAGTGATGATCTCAGTACTAATGCTTTTGTTTCCTTTTTATCCAGCTAAAAGGGTTCATTAAGATATTGTAATAGCGTATTGTCTACGACTGCATAACTATAGTCACGCAATAACAGATCTCTCACTCTCTCCTTGTTTTACATAGTCATAGAACGTGGGACTCGGATTTCATAACGGAGGGGATTCCGTACATAAGCCACCATGCTGGGCCATTGTCCCTATGCCCCGAAATGGAGGTATTCCCGGGTGGAAGGATGAGGCGAAGGATACAGAGAGCGGCCGATCCAAGGAGCCACACCCTACAGTTTACTTAGAGACTTTCCCCGACAGACCAGGACAACGAACTCGCTCCCACACAGCGGGACGTCAACGAGGCCAGCAGCCGAGCCCTAATGGTACCAAGGCAGACGATCCGAGCCCCAAAATTCCCTGGCTGGCGGTCCCGAAATGGTCCCAGCAGAGGAGCGGAGACTGGTAACCGACCAACTGGAGGAGGAAGTAGTATTCCTCAGAGCATATCATCCTGCCATGCACCACCAAGACACCCGCCGACACTTTTACCCTGAAAGAGACCACCAGATGAGAGATGACATGGAATGATAATGCAGATGAGATGGAGGAACATGAAATTCGGGGGATGTAATTAACCTACCCAGCATTCGCCTAGCGACACGGGAAAACCCTCGAATAAACCCATAGGTCAGGTAGTTCGGCCACCGGAATCGAACCCGGGCCTCCCGAATGCGGACCACAGATGAAACAGCCTGAGCCATCCCACCTTGTCATAGAGCGTGTGCTGAAAGTATTACAACCCCCTAATTTTTATTATACTTCCAGATGCTATTGCTTGTATACAATTCTTCGTTTTCCTTACCTATATTAAGAGCACTCTTTGATTTTACAGCGTGTGAAACGCTATGCTTGTATTAATTAGCCTTAAGGTTCTAAATAATTCAAGATAAAAACTGAAGGAAACAAATAAAATTGGACAGGACATGTTATGCATTTCTTCATTAAATGCATTTTCGCTCATCAGCACTTGAGCAAATGTAGTTATCCCATAACAATAATTGTTGTAGAGTGATCAATAAAGTATATATAGAAGTTAACAGCCTCATTTAATATCGCTTGTTTCCTTTGAAGCAAGGAAAGCAAATGCCAAGAAGTTAATACAAATAAATTTAGACGGAAGCAAAACATTGTTCATGCTTTTGTGGAAAGGCATAATTCCTTCTTGTAAAACTTAAAAACTATTTCAAGTTCTGCTTAGTATATCATAACCCAACATTAAGAAGTGAAAAAACAAAAGTAGTACTTATTTTCTTAAATGAGCCAAAACTCATTTATTTACAACAATATTAGAAGAACACCATGCTTTTAATATTACTTTTGTGCCCCTACATACTTACCCTAAATTTACAATAAAATAATTTTCTAAAAATAAAATAAAATGACTGTCTGTAAGTTTGGAAATCTCACATTTTGAAGTTTTGAATATTACTTCCCAATATAGTTTTTTGTTGTTGTAATTTACATTCTCAAACGTTAAGGCATATCGGACGGTGAATGAATTGGGTGAAATAATTCTCTAATAAGTCCAGGGTCCATAGAGCTTAGAGTTTCCCGACATTCGTCTTGAAGGATAAGGAAAAACCACGGAGAAACCTTATCCAGGTAACTCACCCTGACCGAGATTCGAACTTGGGATCTCTTGAACGTGAGGCAGACACGCTACCATCTACGCTAGTAATGATACTAGAATGCTCTGCTTGAGGTAAATGTTACGTGAAAACATATTATAGCCCAAGAGTTAACAGTGATTCTAGTAGGTCACCTTTTGATATAAATAGAAGAATTGATGTATTTCTGGGCATTGGTAAGGGTCATATTTCTATGCACAAGTGTTGTATGACAATGGGTATGAATTGTATGAACTATTCCACTTACAATTTCCATCTCATGGACAAAAATAAACAGATTAGTTAGTACTGTTGTATTGGAGATTTGCATCAAAGGAGAAGCAAGAATGCTAATGAAAGTTTGCATGGAGTAAATGTCACAAAGAAGTTTTTGTATTAAGAAAGAAATTGCAAATTGCAGTGATTGCAGATGTTAGTGAATTTAATATGGGTTATAAAGATAGTCTAAATGTTAAGGCAAAAGTTGCAATAAACAAAGTAAGTCCTGTTAGCAAGAAAATTAGCAGTATTAGGGATAGGTGAAAGCCAAAACAAAGTGCTCAAAGTTCATTGAGCAAATATAAATCTCCAAGAAGCAGTTCAAAGTAACTAATTTAAAAGAATAAGAGGATAATAAACTAGCTGAGTGGTGTTCATATAGTGCAGGAGGCTTTTGAAACATAGAAAAAATGTTGTTTTTATTTAGAGCTTCTAACTAGATTTTTCTTGATGTCCAACTTGTATCATTTGTAATATTCCTTATAGTCCAGACACTGAAGTTGTCCACGAATTTATTTAAGTTTTGCATATATGTATATTCCTAGATAAGTTTTCAAAAAAATGGTATCATTATGGCTGTATATCAGAAAGTTAAATGATTGGTATTAAAAACATAAAATTGAGAAAAATTCAAGAAAATCCTATCATATTCCTTAAATTTTCTCCTCCAGAACCATTAGACATGGGCAAATGAGTATATACATGTATAATTTTGTAACTATTATCTAAAGGAACCAGAATCCAAAGTTCCAATCATTTATAAAAAAAGTTGTAGAGAATGTAATATGTTTCCCAATGTAAAGAAATTGCAGCAAAAAATTAAATTATCATTTGTTGGGTAAAAACTATTGTAGATAGAAAAATTATAAAAAAGAGCCAGAGGTAACCAAATTAAAGAGAAAGAAGGTAATGTGATATCTGTAGGGCCTGCATATGAAGCATGGAGTTTACAAAGTAAAGAAACTAGTGTAATTTCTATCTAAATCTTTAAATTCATTTTTCTCCACTTTCAATTTTTGAACATTTTTGTATCTTCAAAATCATCTTCTTTTATTCTCAACGAATTTGTATTAAACTTCGCATACATATTCCTAAGTAAATGTCTAATGAAAATTGGGTTTTTTATTTAAGTTAAATAGTTTATTTGTTATTGAAATTTTAAATCTCAAAATTGCAAAAAAAAAAAAAAAGTTAATATGTTCACGCATAAAATTTTTTTCTCCAAAAATACTTGACACACACTTTAAAAGTGTAGAAACCTTTGTATCTGACGTACGTAGAAACCTGAATTTAAAATTTAAAGTTTCTAAAAAAAACTGCATGAGCTGGGACATTTTATATAACATACAAAAATCATACTATAATAAACACTAAATATTATTTTTGGAAAAACTATTAATGATAGAAAGATGAATTTTAAAAGTATATCTAGATTCCCTATACCCCATCTAATGACAAAATTTCAAGCAGTTCTGATGTAAATTCTAGATTTTAGCATTTTTCACAGATGCCTCCCCTTAATGCTTACAAATTAGTGTTAACTACTCTGAATTGCGATTAATTATATTAACACTTTTCTCTATAAAACAAATGTGTAATAAGTCGTATCATAATATCATAAATTCATTGCAATTCACTGAATTGCAATGCATTGACTGGCAGCAGATCGTTGTTACCACATTTTGTCTAATTTGCAGCTTGGACTGATGCTGTTACCAATTGCGGGTACATGTGATCCAGAAAACTGTGATCCTCTGAGCGGTGAAACTCGGTGGTCACCCTGAAAGGTTATATTCTGTTTCCAGGTTTCATTTGGCATCTCACCTTCTAATTGATTACCATAATTGTTTGTCTTGTTAAGAGTTTAATTAAATTGAAACCTCCTTCCCAGAAAGTGGGAGTATTTTGCTGTTCTTCTTCACAAGTGCATCAACATATACGCTTCCCTTTTGTCTAGTGTGAAGTTAACTTATGATTTCTTTTGACTTTTAGAGCAAAACAAAATTGGAATTCTAAGGTTTCATGTGATAGTAGAAGGTTTAAATCTATGATATGCATGGCAGTATTGAGAAGTGGCGTCAATTCCACGTGGCGTACTCAGGGCTATATTTTTGGTGGCAGAAAGTACACAACAACTCTTGTATAGAGCGACCTTATATTCCAGATCTTTTGTAGACAAAACAAAGTGCACCTACATATTGGATTTTTGGCAATATCCAACGGATCCATCTTCATTCTTATTTAATTTAACTTAACTTGGTAAGCCTATAAATTAGACAAATACTTATTAAGAAGCATAGGAGTTCTTAAACAGTTGGCCTGAATCTATCTGCACTCAAACCATATATTAAAACAAAGAACATGAACAAAGGTCACTGATGGGCAGGTAAATATTGATGAATGTTTGTCTGCAAACGCCAAAGAACTGTACGGATTTTTCCTCATCCTGAAAGACGAATTTCTGGTAACTCTAAACTACCGAGTGGGATGACTCAGGCAGTTTTGTTTGTGGCCCGTATACGGGAGGCCCGGGTTCGATTCCCGTGGCCGAGCAACCTGACCCATTGGTTTTCTCGAGCGTTCTATTGGATCACCAGGCGAATGCTGGATAGGTTAATTACAACCCCCCCCCAAATTACCTGTCCCTACACTTTATCTCCATTATCATTTTATATCAACTTTCATCTGTTGGTGTGTTTCGGGTCGAAGTGTGGGCAGGTGTCGCGGCGGTGCACGGCAGGATGATATGCTCTGAGTGAACCAATTCCTCCTCCGGTAGCACGATTGCCGGTCTCCTAACCCAGGTATTGTGCTGGGGTAGTTTACGAACCACGGTAGGGTGAGATGTCCGTTATCCTGGCCTGCCGGAGGAAGTGAAAGTAGGGATCCTGCCCTCCACGCTGTCGTGACTCTTTCTGAACGGTCGCCCTGTCTCTCCTCTAGCCTCACCCTTCCTCCTCGGGAATGTTCCACTTGAGGGCATAGGTACGATAAACCAAGTGTGGTTTCCGTGTCGTGGTTTCCACTCCGAACTAATTCACTTATTACGTTAATCCAGTTAACTCTAAGCTCTATGGACACTGGGCCAGTTTGAGCTTCATTTCACCCATTTCACTCATCGTCCGATATGAGTTAACCTTGGAGGACGTAAATTAAAAAAAAAGTTGCTAATGTGCAGATAATAATGATGATTGGCGTCTGCAAAAGCCAAAGAACTGTACGAAAGCGGTTTGTAAGCTGCGACGTCACAGAGAAAAGTAGTTTTAATGTCTATGAATTCCTTCGCTTGGTTATTAGATGAAACGCAATGCAAAGCTCGGTAGAATATACAACTGAATACTGTATATGCTACGTAGCAGTAGTCGTTATCGTAATGTTTATTATTCTAAATTTACAATAATGAATTTTCTAATGAAATACATTTTGAATACAGAACAAAATTACAAACCATCCAGAGATTTGCAGGGCAAGGGGTCGTTTATATGTTCCATATTTGGTTCGTTATTTTATCTAATGGCATAACATGGTTTTTGAAAAGCCCCTCCGTTGCCCCAAGACTAATTGTCTTCTTCAGAGGAACGTGCAGGACCTAAAACTGATCCACCCTAGGTGTTACCAGATTATTAGGGCTACTTTCATCACTCCTAAAGTATGTGCCAAGCTATGCATAGCAAAATGCCATTAAGGATCAACAACAAACAACAGCCAGGCAACATGACAATGGCTTAGCAGTTTCTATGGTGAAATTTGTAACATTCCGTTGCTTTTGCTTAATGCACTCAAGCGCTGTATACAGAAACCGGACTAAATAGGGCTTTCATTAAATGACGCTCTTGTGTTTCGGAATGAACTGCACAAATGCGTGCGGCTTTGTCGAGAGCTTCCAGCAGCTTTCCGAAAGAAGCTGTGCATTAACGCGTTTCTAAATCCACATTATAATGCAGGCAGTAGGGTGCAAGTACCAGGACCTCCCATAATAGAATTTTCTTCCTCTGCGTACTGAATGCTTTGTATGTTCATAATTGCATTTACAGTGCAAGAGTAAAATCGAGATAATTGTGCTTTGAGCTTAAACGCGAAGCATGCAATACAAGGGGTACGTTGGAGAAGATATTTCATTTGAACGAAGCCAAATGGTTCTGGAAGTGAATGGAGCGAGTTTGTGAAGAACTTCCGCTTCTTTTATCTTGCTATTGTTATAATGTAGCTGAAAAGTGCTCTTCACTGACGAAGGAAAAACAAAAGCGAGCTAGGGAGTGAGGCCGGATCCGAGGTGCTCAGGGAGGATGCAGGAAATGAATTCCGTTCTCAGCTTCATCCTTCTTGCCTATATCAGATATTTAATTATGAATATCACATAGGAAACCAATATAGAGTTACAGCTTCAAACTTTAGCTGTAACAACTGTTTGGTATACACATTTATTCATTATTTAATTTCTACAGGGGCATTGTAATGTTACGAAAAATGTAAAAAATAAATCATACTATTTCTTTCCACTGGTACCTGGCAATTCTCGAGTGTTGATTGATTTTGGTAATCTTAACCGGTGAAACAAAGCCACGAATATTAGGCTTCTGAGAAGAGACCATAGCAATGTAAAGTCTGTTTAGTTAACTCGTGTGCACGTCGGCCGCCTTCTTTGACGAAACCTTATAATCGTTTTACAACCCCAGCTTTCCTTCTCCCAGACCTTTCTGCAAGGTTGCCAACTTTCTCTATACGTCATGGGTATCGTACGAGGTTTCGTCTAAATAATCTTATGTCCATTACTACAAAACTTCCTTAGTTTTGACATATATATTTCGCCAAGCTACCATTCTACTGGATTCCATAATAACCCTTATCTTATTCAAAGTGCGGTATTTGAAACCCAGCTCCTTTAGGAGGCCGCGCAAAGTGCAGTGTCCTTAAGGAAAATCACAAATTTCTTGCAAATGTGCAACCAATTCGTCTAAGGTGGGCGCTCTCTCTTTTGCATGGAATCTTCCCGTAGGGGAGGGGATCCGTCCCCTTCATCTGCCGAAGTGCGAGCGCTGCGGACCCTTAGCACTCGTGGTACCTCTGACGTTACTAGAGGAACCTCGGGCCGAACATGCCGAGCCCCTCCCGTAGGGGAGTTGTTCGGATTGGGTTGGACTCGAGGGGGCAGTGTGTTCCCGACACCCACGGGTAAATGGGTACTTCCGGCCAGGGTACGGCCGCCCGGAGGGGGTAGAGGGTTGCCTTAATAGTCCCGGGTGCTAGCCTGCAGAGCTAGTAGAAGGTGTGCTAGATCACCATTCGGCCCCACCGAGGTTTTCGGTAGTCTTCCCTGCGGGATTGACGCGCGTAAGTGGCGTATCCACTTCCATCCGGTCTTGACGTTGTGCTCAGCGGGGGGCCTTTTAGACTCCATATATTGCCCTATGGAAAGAGCCCCGGAGTTTCCATCGCTCCCGGGTAGAAGGAGCCCCGGGTCCTTGGTCCTACGGGTCCAGGACTAATGGGAGTACAACCTCTGAGCTTAACTGCATGGAATCTATAAATTTCTCGGCCAATTAAATTGCATGTGAAATTATCCACTTTAGAGAAACGTTTCCTTTTGTTTTCACACTTGATCGGTGTCTTCGGTATTGCTTTCGTCACAATTTTTCTTACTGTACTGTGAATACCCAGAATTTATCATCAGGTTCATTGCACGAAACCTTACCAAGATTATTTGTCAACAAATATTTATATGTGTTCAAAACAAGCGCTTGAATTTGCTTAGAATCAGTTCCCGGAATAACTTTGTTTTTGAGGCCTTTCCAGTAATATAACTCGGCCGAGCAACACTTTCCAATTTATTCATATTATTGTCATCACTTTGATTATTTTCACTTGACTCAAAGTTATCTACTATTTCATTTGCATTCACCACTGCATTTCCCTCCCACGGTCTCCTCATCGTGACACACAACGAATTTCTGCACGTAATGAAACAGATCAACTGGAAGTTGGAATTTTGGCAACTGAGACTCCACGTGGAGTAAATATACGACTGTCATTTCAAGAAAATCAGGGTTGCTATTGGTCTTCAACGACAGTGTTCCATTTCTGAAGTGTGCAGATAGATTTATGACGGTCATAAGGGTCTCTAACTAGACAGACTTTAACTCCGTAAACGTGCCCAAAACAGGGACTTGTGTATAGGAAAGGACGCTTTATACCTGAAATGGTATTTGTGAACGGCGGTGTCATTCTCCAACTTTCCCCGTCTACCACCACATGTTGCGGCTACGGCGACATACTGCTACAGGAATAGAAGTTCCTTGTAAGACAGACAAACCGAAGAACAAAATAAGGAGATAGATTAAACCTCGTGTGCCCACCATCAGCACCCCTGCTTTAAACCTTCACCCTACCAGGTGGGATGGCTTTGGCGGTTGCATCTGTAGCTTGCATTCCAGACGCCAGGGTTCGATTCCCGTGGCCAAATACCTGGCACATTTATATAAGTTTGAGTCGAACTAGTACTCATATATAGGAAAGAAACACACACAGAAAATTTCACAAAATCAGAAGAATATAACCCAAGACAGCAGAAGCAGGCTGTTATTAACAGTTTAACTTTCAGGTTGGTTAATGTATCCTTAAAGATATGTATGACTAAAATTTCATGAGCATTTTCAAAAACTAACCTTTTTCTCTTTTTAGTCTATAAAATAGTGTAAGCCTTCCTGGATCCATAGAATGCTCAGGTATCATCCGCAAGCTCTTTTTAAATGCTCTAACCTAGTTTGAAAGTTACGTGAATGCTAATGTTGGATATGAATTCCAATTCTTTATCCTCCTTTTCTTGCTATTGAAAATTTCAGCATTTTTCATCATTTAAGATGCTCCTTGCGTCGCAGTTTTAGTGTTAGACTAATGAAATTGCTACACATGTTCATAGAGGCACATTGAATAGAAATTACCCTGGCTTTTATTGTGAGATACATTTTAAGCACACTTTCTTTACTTCAAAGCACAAATATTTCCAGTTTTGGGCAAAAAAAAAAAAAAAAAAAAAACCATCTTTATAACTTTAAAAATTTCTGGAGCCTAAAGTTATTGAGACACAGAGAAACCTAGGGCAAATTCAAAATATTGTGACTTCGTGGGTTCGAAAAATTAAAAGTCCAAGATGCAGAAATACAAATAGTTCTTTATTTCTACCGAATTACAGTTGGTACACGTATCACATATAGTTACGTAATACTCACAATTATGCAACACTCACAATTACGTAACACTTCACTCGCTACTCAGCGACAACTCACTCTCTCGATCCGACTAAGAGCTCAGGACTGAGAACTGAGAACTGCCTGAGTCGTCTAACGCATCGCATATATAGGCAGATCGCTACATCGGCTCGGAAAAATGATCCAGATTGTTCCAGACGTCAGGGCGAGGGGAAAGAGACGGTACAGTGGCTAGTGATACTTTTCTAACCATCCCCTCAGTGAGCGCCACACAGATAAATGGGTAGGCGTGGTCTGAATGCCTCCTGTCCCCCACCCAGCTGCCAGTTGGTCGTGCCTTCCGATAATTGGGTGACAATATGGATGTATTAGGAATCTGTTGTTAAAATATTAGACCAAAATTTAAGTTATTTCGTCACAAGGGACTTTTTAAGTGACGTAGCCAAAAATAAATAAATTTTACAATATGTTCCTAACTATCAAAGTGAAATTGATAACATTTTTTCTGCATCATATTTGCACCAAGTTACATCTGTGGTATAAATCTCAAAAAGCTAGCGTTATTAGTTCAGGATTACAAATTTTCAGCCATAGGTATCCTTAAGCAAGATGGAGTATATCAAAGAGTACAATAATATAATTCACATTGCAGAATACAATGGATTCAGTGCTGATTGTTCAAAAATAAAATTTATAAATCCAAAAGACAACAGAGATGTAAACAAGTAACTAGTGTTTCCCCGATCAGTAATAAAACTTCATACATAATATTTACATATCATCCCAGAGCTAAATAGCTTTTCCAAAAAGTTTTCAAAGAGCACAACATTACTTTGGCCGCACAGAACAAAATCATATAGTACCCACAAACAAAACATCAGGTGTGTTCCAGATGAACTACAAAGGCTTGTAACAGCTCTCACATTGGAAAAACTAAAAGGAATTTGACAATTAGGCTTAAAGTACAGTTTAGGAACATCAGCAACAAAGATACAGGTAAATCGGCGGTATCGTATGGTTTTTGGAATGATAATCACGATGTAGAACGAGAAATCCACTTATTAAAAGGTGCTCATGGTCCAACTGCATTAACCACACGGGGAAAAATATTCATAAAGAAATATGAAAGAGTACTGTTCAATTTCGACACTTCCTTTGAAGAGAACCCAAACTTCAAGTTCATCAAGATAACGACAGAGACGCACCTATAGCCTCCAAGGAGTTCACCAAACCAACATTCAACAGTCGACATTAGCTGGGAACGTAAGGAAGGTCCTAACGAAACGCACTCTAGGTAACCACTGGCAATAAATGGAGCATGAGTACTAGTTCGACTCAGAATTATATTAATTTTGTGCTTCATTGTATCATTGTAAATGCATCTTCTCTGTTTAGGTGTACAGAGTGAACAGTGCGCATATAGTATGCGTTCCCTGTCACACACATTTGCTGTCCTTGTCCCACTGTGGAAGGGGGCGCATTCCTTTCAGGGGACTTCTTTGCAATGCTGGACAGTAACTACATCCTCGGGATTTCCAAAATCTCCATTTCATCTCCATTATCATTTCACATCATCTCTCATATGGTGGGGGGCCACACCGTGGCTCAGTGGTTAGACCGCTTGGCTCTCACCAAGCCGGCCCGGGTTCGATCCCAGGCGACCGCAATGTGAGATTTGTGGTGGACAACACGGCGCTGTGGCGGGTTTTCTCCGGGACCTCCGGTTTCCCCCGCCATCTCATTCCACCGGTGCTCCATCTTCATCTCATGTATCATCAGTGTCACCGCCTGCGGTGCCGTATGTAGTAAAAGCGGGCGTTAAACACTACACATTTCATTTCATATGGAGGTCTCCTTCAGGATAAGAAGTGTCGGCGAGGTCTTTTCTTTTTCCTTTACTTTACGTCCTCCAACGTTAAGTCTATCGGACGATGAATGGAATGGGTGAAGTGATGATCAAATGAGCCCAGGGTCCATAGAGCTTAGAGCTACCCGAAATTCGTCTTTCAGGATGAACCGTGTGCTGGGGCCGCTTTCGAACCCACAGTAGGCCAGAATGTCCGTTGTGCTGACCTTCTGGGGGAGGTTTTCATCTAAGTAAAATGTAGACACCCTGCACTTTGCACTGTCGTGGCTCCTTGAGACGGCCGCACTCTATCTCCTTTCAGTTCATTCTTCCTCCCACTTTGGGGCATAGGTACAATAGAACAAGACTGTTCGCAGGGACAAATCCCTTCCGTAGTAATCCTAAACATAAACTGTCACCCTTCTACCTAACTAGTTCCCTATATTTTTGCTAGTTATTGAGTCAGTAATAATGCTGCTAATATTAATAAGATGTTGACCGAGTCCATTTGTGCAAGGACGCTTTTTGAACACCACTGTCATCACCACACATAGGAATTCTTAAAGCATTTGGCTTCAAGTTACCTACACCACTCAAATCACATGGCAGTGAAAGGAGTGTCCATGTGTCACTAACAGGTAGGTAAACAAGGTCTGTAGAGCGCAATTTGCAAATGCTAACGTGACTGTGTAAGGGGTTGCGGTGGTTTGTCACCGGCAGCACCAGTGTGTAAAGTCCAGTTCAGCTTCATTTCCTTTCATGTTGGGACTAACGCTTAGAAGCTCCTATGTCAGGCCATCACTATATAACATAAACAAAAACAACCGGAACAACATTAATATATATATATATATATATATATATATATATATATATAAATATAAATATATATAAAATATTCATTTACACCCCGCTTTTAACTGCAGTGGTCATTTCGGTGACCGTTCTTTTTTGGAACTTATCCATGGTATTAACTCGTAGACGTTGAGGTACTTGTACTTTTTATTTTAATCATTAGATCACGCACTCATTCACACTCTGATTCATACTGATTGCCCAGGACAAGAAGGCAAGCTAGAGGAATGTGTATCGTAATCACTTTTGCTATCCGTACGGCGTATATGCTCCCCTTTCGAGTATGAAAAGGATGGAAGATTCGTTTAAAATACACAAGTGTTTTTACATAACTCAGCCATACATAATACCTGCAACAAACATTAGACCTGGCAGCATGGGTGACTCATATGCACTCTCATACACGCATTTCTTAGTAAACAGATCCGTTACCGGAGCAGATTAACAGTTCATGCTCCTCTGCCCTTCATACCCCTCGAGCCTTCTTGTCGTGGGCATAAAGTACTTCCACACTCTGGGGAAGATGGGGAATCATCTTGGTTGGAGAAAAATCCCCACCGTCAGCCGGGAATCGAACTCGGGACCCCTTGCACAGAAAGCAGGTGCTCTACAGACTGGGCTACGGGGCCAACCAATATAAAATTGGTGAACGATTATTATTCATTAGCATTATCATCATTATCATAATCATTATCATCATGACCACCTCCAAATACCTACTGAGGGAAGTAGCCGGATTTTTGATCATTTTTCCAACAAGAGGGCTCAATTCATCGAAGAATGTCACACAGTTTACCAATACTTGCAGCGTTACTGTTCGTTCACTGACGTTTCAGCAAGTGGGATGGGGTGTCCTTCCAAGCAAGTAGAGATTGACCTAAAGGTGGAATGAAGTGTTTGCTTAGTTGGAAGAAAAGTGCGGGTAAAGGTGCACGACATAGCGAAGGAAGCACTGTTGCTATTTGTGAGTTCACCGTCGACAGTTTTAGGATTGTCATCATCCCACTGCAATTGAAGTCTTGCAACACTGTTGACTGTTTTTCACTCTGCAGCATGGGTGTCAGCATGCTGTGTACCACTCTCTTCAGTAAAGTGTTACCTCATAGACAAGCCACCCCAACCCACTAGCTAAAATATCAGTGAACGAACAATAGAGTATTCGAGGAGTTATAGTACAGTAACAGTATTCAGCGGCGGCAATAATTTTGGGCTTTATTTCCATGCACAGAGAAATGCCAAATTGTCAGTATTGAGGGTAGGTACCGCAAAGGTGCTTTTTCCAGATGTTTCGGGTGGCAATTTGCGGAACTACTGCTGCACGCCGATGCAGCTAACTGCAGTCAACCAATCATGCCTGCTTCGTGAACTGCTGCTCGTCCTGCCCATTCTTTGGAAACCTGCGTAAAAGCAATGTGGAAAAAGTGTAAGTTCTATATAAAATTAGCAGTGTTGTGAATAGTATTTTCAACTGACATAGGCGAGTGTATTAGACATCGTATTATAGCTGTATGTTGGGATACCGGGATCATTTTTCTAAATCGACAATGATTTTATTCAATTTTAACAGGGTGGGAAAATTAAAAATGTCAAGATGCAGTATTATGAAATATTATTATTTGCATTCGCAATAAACCATTGATTCACATAAAGTCTGCCAAGCTACAAAAGCCTGCCTCGGTAGCGTGGTGGTAGCATGTTTGCCTCAAGTTCAAGAGGTCCCGAGTTCGAATCTCGGTCAGGGTGAGTTACTTGGATAAAGTTTTTTCCGGAGTTTACTATTATCCTAAAAGACGAATGTCGGATAACTCTAAGCTCCATGGACCCCGGATTCATTTGAGCATCATTTCACCCATTCCATTCATCGTCCGATATGACAACGTTGGAGGACGTAAAATTACAAAAAAAAAAAAAAAAAAAGCAGAAGTTTCATTCTCCTGTATTCGACAATAATATAGAAATGGAACAAATGTGAAATCGTACCATGTACAAGAACCTCAGCATTTAGGTTTATGTAAACCACCATATAAGAAACTGATACATTTACCGAACAATAATTTAAATACATAGAAATAGTAAATAATAATTAGTCCAATAAAAAGCAGTCAAGATCTTGTTATTGCAAAATCCTATTGCAATGGAAGAAAGCCCAATATAGTGGTTGCATCCTTCTCTGACTGGAATAGAGTTCTTTTTGACCCGCTTTCATTCAGTAGCAATCGATTCGTATCTAACTTAAGCTGATCAGAGACATCAGAGTATATTTCTCACGTGGAGTAAAGGACGTGATGGGAGCTGGTTCCGCTTTACTGCTGTGAACACCATATTTACAATATCATTTTTTTCTTCAATTTACGTCCTCCAACGTTAAGTCTAATCGGAGGATGAATGAAATGAATGAAATGATAATCAAATGAGCCCAAGCCCATGGAGCGTAGAGTTACCCGACATTCGTCTTTCCGCATAAGGGAAAACCCCGTAAGAAAACCTTATCCAGGTAACTCACCCTGACCGCGATTCGAACGCGGGACCTCTTGAACGTAAGGCAGACATGCTACCGAGGCGGGCAACGATATCAGTCTGATTATAAAATGGAGTATAACCTGAGGACACACCTTTACAAGAGAGGATAAATATTTACTTCTCCATGGTGTCTCTTTAGCGTATATGTTCCCCACGTGCATAAACACACGTGCTGAATAGACCAGCATTGAGGCTTTTCTGTGGGGTCATATGAAAGAGCTAGTGCACAGGAAAGGAATTGTGACGGAAGGCGAGCTACATTAATTATTTGTTGTTGTCTCACAATCAATACGGAAAGATCCATAAGTGTTCCAAGTACGCGCGCATTACGGATTCATCGCAGCGAAACATGTCTGCGGACAAGTGGTGCATACTTCCAACGCCTGCGAAACTGGTTGCAGTTTGGAACTTCGCCAGTTGAATGCATCACACCTGTGGGGGCTCCTTGCCTGCGGCGGCCATTCTTTTGTTTACATTTGCCACGCGTCATTACTCTTAGTAGTTGTATCTAAAACTATGGAAATAAATGATTATAAATGAGCAATTAGGTTTCAGATACACTTAGTAAACAACTACTAAAGCTTGCCTTAAACTTAAAAGACAGTATGGAAGTAAATGGGATATATCTCTCTCTGTCTAACACACGGGAATTCTTATTAGCTTTGTTCTTTTTTACCCTCTCGTTGTTGCCACTTGCTAATAACAATTAACTGTCATAATTTTCAGCTTTGAACACACTGTCCTATGCAAAATATTTCTCCATCAGATTATGCCATTTTTGCAGTCGTTTTGTGTTTCTATGGGCCCAATTTTTTTTCGAAAATGCTTGTTTTTCGGTAAAAGTCCGGTATGTTCTATTTGTATGTTGTATGCGGTAACTATAAAGCTTATCGCTATAATACTACAACAATCTTTTATTAGATAGAGAAGACTACAATGCTCCTACCTGCCAAGTTTGCAGTCTCCATCTTAAGTCAGACGAGTGTTATAATATTTTACATTAAGTACTTTCGGAAAATGTTATATCTACGCACTAGAAAATATAGGCAGTGAGAAAATATTTTGTTATTGGGTTTATAAAGCGGGACAAAGAGAGAGAAATGTAAACGGGGGTTGAAGGAATATCTTAAAAGAAACAGCAATCCCCTAACGTCTTGCATTCATCGTATGTGTCAAACAAAAGAAATTCTGTATTCAAAGAAACGGCGATACGCGCAAAGCAAGCCAGGCACCGTCCGTCTAACGTAAGCAGAGAGCAGGCAATGTGATGCAATGAACACAGTTTACAAGAGTTCCTATGACTATGTTTATAGCGTGTGAAACATTGTGAAGAGTTACATGAAGCTATTTAAATAAATGTAAATATATTATTTATATGTAAATACTGGTAGTTAGGGAAGGGGAAACTAAGAAGAAACGAAATATTGGTAAACTAAAAGGTAAGGACTGCACGTTAATACTGAATGTCTTAAGTTATTTTTCAAGTAAAATATGTATCAGTAGTCACGTGTTGAGAAACATTAGTATAGATACAATAAAAATGGAACGAATGGAAGGTGTCCTATGAACTCCATAAAATGGGGGAGGAAACAAAAGAAAATAGTGCAAAGCGGAGTGCGGCTTTAGGGTGAGTCACCTGGATAAGGTCTACCCGGGGTTTCCCCTTATCATGATATACGAATGTCGGGTGACTAAGCTCCATGTAACCCGGGCTCACTTGAGTGTCATTTCACA